>JAULJZ010128269.1:0-10988 GCA_032270985.1 Heliamphora pulchella | reverse complement strand
AAAGCCGCCGCCCCCCTCTCCCTTGGAGTAAATTATTTTTGCTTTTTGGTGAGAAATAGTTTGAGAAAGAAACCAAGGCAAGAATACACGAAGATCTGGATCGGTGCCCACTCACCGGGATCGTCGTATGCGTCGGGATATACGTGAAAAGATCATTGGGTGGTCTTGGATCGTTGTTCTGCATCAAAGAAACTTGAACAATTTTCTTGAAGGTATATTTAATAATAATACATCAGTTTAATGTTATCATTTTTCATGAAAAACGCACGCGCCGTTTTTTACGGTCACAGCGCCGGTTCTTAGTTTTTCCACCGCGTTCCAACAGTATCTTCTTTAACTGCTTCAGCACTGCATCATCTTCTTTTTCATGTTCTTTTTCCTTCCCTTTTCCACTTGGTTGCCCCTTTTTCAGCTGGGCTGGCTTGAAATGTCACCTACTTCTGGTCAGATGTTCTATCCCCTCCTTAGTATCCTATAATCCTGTTATTGTGTCACTGGTCTATCGCATCTTGTTCACAAGCGGAGGGCTTTCAAATGCCCATAAATTGCCTAAATTCGTGATTGACATTCTTCCTCTTCTGTCCTCATCGTCTTCGATGGCCCATGTATTATCAATTTCTTCCCATATATCCTCTTCGATAAAGTCCACCTGCTATTCCTGAGCGGTCCAGAAGTCAGTCCACTCTGCTCTGTCGAACATCAGCACAACTCTTACTAGCCAATAGGATTACATTTCATCCACATATACCTCTTCATTAAAAAGCTGGGGAAGGGTAACGCCATCGAGCACGTGACCAAACCCATATGGTTGGGCTCGGTAATCCAAAGGCCAATCATCTTCTTTGTTGCGTTCCTCTTCTTCTAGTTGAATAGTTGGGAATGATGTCAGATACCACTCCCAAGCACCATCATTCCATTCCTCCATCCTGTCTCGACTGCCTTTAACCACGATAAATGAGCATGCTATCTGATCCTCAGTTACTGAAACATGAGGGCATGGTAGGTACGTTGAACAGATGTGCAAACTCGGGTCCTCTGATTCCCTCAGAGACATGTAATTTACCCCAGCTTGCCTAGCATGATTCGGCACGAGGTTAGTCATTACGTTCGATTTTGGAGTAGCGGATGGTGGCAAGATTACTTTATTGTCAATGAGATTCTGGATCTCACGACGCAGCCTCATACATTTATCAGTTAAATGCCCGTGACCTTGGTGGAAGGCATAGTATTGAGAAGCATTAAATCGTGGCGGTAGGGGATCGGGTACAGGCATGGGGTCCAATAGCTGGATAAGCCCTTTCTCGACGAGTCGACTCAGGGCGGTGGATAAAGAAATGTTGAGGGGAGTGAAGACTCTCCTCGACCTTTGTTGCTATTAACCATTGTTTGACTGTTGAATATTGTTGGATTGCTGGGTGAAAGAGGATGGGTTCAACAAGTTTACCTCGCTTGACCAAGACACGAGGTTGGTGGTGACAATTTGGTATTGGTTGTTTGCTGGGAATGTTCTTCGAGGTTTTTGGCTAGGTTTGGATTTTTCAATATCCTCAGACTAGATTACATCATCTATCTGAACCCTAGCATCAAACAACTGCTCGAATGTGGAGAGTGGTTGCGTGATCAGATAGCACTTCAACAGGGACTGCAGATTTTTCACTACTATCCTCACATGCTCTTTCTCAGAAGGCCGGTTTGTCATCTTGGCAGCCTTACCCCTCCATCGGGTCAGGAAATCAACAAAAGACTCCTGGATCTCCTGTCGCGTTGTTTCGAGTTCTCTAGTGGTGACATTTAGTTAGACATTGTAGCTGTACTGATTAACAAAAGCCGTGGCTATGTCCTCCCAGGTTCTGATCTTTGCTACGTCGAGTGAGAGGAACCATTTCTGGGCTGCCCCAGAAAGAGATCGGTGAAAGAGCTGAGCCTTCAACTGGTCATCAATTCCCATTGGCGACAGGGTACCAACATTTGTTCAGAGATGAATTCTGGGATCTCTGGTTTCGTCGAACTTCTCCATATCTGGCATTTTGAACTTTTCTGGTAGCTTAGCGTCTGGGAACAAACATAGTCCTCCCATATCTAACATGTACTCTTCGATCCCTTTAGCCTTTCTAAGGACCTTCTCCATCCGGTCGATCTTCTCAACCAATGCAAATTCTCTGGACTGAGCAGTATTTTCTTCCTCAACTATCACCTAACGAGGGACCCGTGGTGGTGGTGGAACAACTTGCGGTCCATCGAGGACCTGATTGTCATCCCAAAAGTCTTCTCCATTACCATTTGGGTCATCATGCTGTTCATTCGGTATTGGCAAACGGACTTGAATTGCCTGAATCTGTGCTTGACACTGACTCTGAGCCTGAGTTTGTTGCTCCACGGCTCTCTGCATTTTAGTAATAGCCCTCATCAGAGCTGTTAAGTTCACCTCGTTCTCTGCCATTTTAGCTGACCGATCGGATACCCTACAGAGTCTACCTGTCACTGATCTTTTCCAAACATGTGCTGACTGTACTTTCTCGGCCCAATGGTAAATCCACAGAAAAACTTAGATCCCAAAAGGCAGAATAACCAATATCAAAAACCTCCCGGATAAGCATTCTGACTACAGATAGAAAATATCTCAGACACCTAAAACAGCAAATCATGAGCAGATAGGCACGGAGACTGAAATAACGCCCCTGTCGGGCGCATATTGGCAGTATATCAACAAGACAACCAGCGATGACGGCTAAGGAGAAGATTAACCAATTTCTAAAGGGAAGGTTTATCTAAACGGACGGCACTCCGGTAAGAAAATAGAACTAGACTGAGAGGATCGATTTGACCTAAAATTTTAAGAAAAAACAGGCAGCATAATGGTAAGGGGAAAGAACTATCTTTCACGGGTATGAGAAGGGTGGCCTAAACAAAGGCGGAGAAGAAACTAACAATCTAGGGAGAGCCCAGAAGAAAGAGAAAAACTATCTTAGAGGCTACAGAACGAAACACGGGCATGACCCCGAGAAAACTATGGTGTGGAAACCAAACATGGTGAAAAACAAAACCTGGGTAAGAACCCGAAAGAAAAAAAACTAACCTAATCTAAGGATAACAAAAAATTCAGGCCGAACCCGAAAAAGAAACTAGCTTAAACTCGAACAAAATAATCCTAGCAATACGTAGGCAAGACATACAATTAAGAAAAACACATAATCCTACTACGGTTAGCAGCACCTAATAGGGGGTTTTAAGTTCACTATATGCAAAAGGCCAGTTTTGGTCAATCGAACACGGTACCTTCTGAATAGAGCTGGGTATGTACCTCCCATTCCTGGAGTGGTGCAGGACATGGTCAAATAGTATGCCTGAACTTTTTCATTGCACCTATGATAGCATACAGTTAGTAAGGGTTGCCCGTCTTCCCAACAATCCTCGAAATGGATGAATGTTTAGGGCATCGGTCGACCAAGCAAGGTGATTTGAAAAACAATGCATATGCATGCGAAAATGAAAATAAGAAATTTTTATTAAGAACCAATGATGTTTTCAAATCTAGCCCTCTTATTTGATTTTAGAAACTAGTCCCTAGCAGAGTCGCCATAAAATACTGTGGCGTTGGGATTTAGGGGTTTTGAGATGTTTCAAAAATATGGGGGTTCAAAGATGTTTGAAGATATTTTAACACCTTGAAAACTAAATTTTGAAAATCTCTTTATGTTGAAAACGGAGTCGCCACTTAGTTTTTGAGAAAAACTAAGAAAAACAAAAATGGCTACTAATCTTGAAAACGTTAACCAGAGAAAGAGGGTTTGGGGACTGAGGTAAGAATCAGGGAAGGTGTTAGGCACCCCATTCGTCCAACCGAAAGGTTGGTCTCTACTACTCATCATTGGTTCTTTAATAAAAATTTCTCAAATGCATGCAAGTAAAGAAAATGGAGGCAAAGAGAGAACATCCAAAATCAAATATGAAAAATACATAACATATGTACATAGCACTCTAAATCAAAACAAATAAAGAGATAAAATTTTAAATCCTATAGCATGTAATTTCTAACTAAATGATACATGCAATACACGCGCATGCAATTTCAAAAAAATAAATTAACTATCATTATTTTCATAAAAGAACAAAGCAAACATACTAAAATTATCTAAACATGGGTAGTTACAAAATGAGCCAAATTACTCTAAATATGCATTTAAAGAAGATAATTAAAACATGCATAGTCATACATTTAAAGAAACATTAATATGATGTGTATTTAATGCTAAAAGTAAAGAAAACTTACTAACAAATAAGATAATGGTTTCATAAGAAAGAGAATTTATAGGTTTGAAGAAAAGAAAAATAAAGAAAAGGTTTATAAAGAAAATTATTCTAGAATGAAAAAGTTAGAAAATGTTATTAAACTAAAGAAAAAGAAAATTTAACTATTTACATTTTATACTTTAAAAGAGACAAAAGAAAATAAAAGAAAAGAAAAGAGAATAAAATTACTATAATAAGAGAAATTTTATACTAATACTTAAAGATTAATTTAAGAGATTTTTGTGATTTTTTTTGGGTTTAACAAAAGAAAAGAAATGAAGAATAAGGTAAGTATTATGAAAAGAAAAGAAAAAGAAATGGAAAAGAAATAAAGAAAAAGGAAAAATAAAACTACATTACAAGGAAAAGAAAATAAGGCTACATTATAAAGAAAATGAATGAAAATAAAACAATGCTAAAAAAGAAAATTACACTACTATGAAGAAAATAAAAGAAAATAGAAAATTAATGAAGGAATATTAAACATAATACTTAAAAGAAGAGGATATTAATATTACAAGAAAAGAAAATTAAATATATAAATAAATAAATGCTAGAAAAATAAGAGAAATTAAATACAACTATGTAACTAAAATGTGAAATATATTATTAATTACTGCATTCACATAAATGTAAGTTCATTATTATAACAATTAATAACATTAATAAGTTGTAATTGCTAAGATATGTTAATACTAATTTAATGAATTAAAAAAAAAGACAATGTGCTTAGTGTGGATGTGTAAACTAAGCAATTAATTAAAAGATTGAATTAAATGAAGCAATCTAAACAATAAACAAGGTTAATTACATAAGCAAAAGAAATGTAAAAATTAAAATTAAAAGTTAACCCGATCACTCCAATAGAGAGAAAATGGAGTTTAGAATGATTGGGGATCCACACGAGGCACCTAGATTGCTGGGGTATCCTCAAGTCAGGAATGTGTTTCAACGGTCTACTCCTCAGGTGGTGATCCAAGCTAGGGTTTTAGTATCAGTTGGAGGCTCGGCTCTCAGTACTTCGGCAGGATTTCAGCGTCAGAGCTCGAAATTGCTCAGCGACTCGGCAGAGCTTCTCTCTCTAAACCTCTCTCTAATTTTCTGTCCCTGAAAACGTACCAGAGGTACGGTATTTATAGAGTTCTTCATCCAATGAGGTGCTGCTACGTTTTAAGACACATCAGGCCATTTGGAGTTAGCGGTTGCCACAATGCAAGTTGGCGGTCGCCATGTTTTTCAAAGGTTCTCCACGGTTTTATTGACAGTCGCCACAATGTAAGTTAGCGGTCGCTGGTTTGGAGGTGGCGGTCGCCACTTTTGGCTAGGGTTTTCAAGAGGTTCAATTGGTGGTTGCCACAATGAACATGGCGGTCGCCTTACTTGTACAGGAAGTTTCGATGATTTGACAAAATTTCATTGGTTTGAAAGTTTCGAGTTCAATTACCGAGCTTTGATCACTTCTCGAGGATCGAACTAAAGCACTATTCTACCTATTTTTATCATCAAATTCACCTAAGATTAGGCGGGGTCAAATTGGGGTGTCTACACCACTTGGTTTTTGAGAAAAACTAAAAAAAAAAGAGGCTACGGGTCTTTTGAAAGTGTAACCAGAGAAAAAAAGGGATCATGGGCTAAAGTATGAGAAGGGAATGTGTTAGGCACCCTTCTCGTCCAACCGTGAGGTTGGCCTCTACTTTGTCAATGCTGGTTCTTATTATAAATTTTTTTAAAGGTAACATATACAAAATGAAAGGTTGAAGAAAGTTCAAACAAAAGCAAACAATAAAGCAAAACCTAGCTACGATTCTCAGAGTCATGCAATTTGGTTGTCATTTTTAGATATGCCACGCATATAGTTTGAGCAAAGCAAAGCGAAAACCATGTGAGTGAGCAGTAAAATGAACAAATAAAGTCCTAAGGAACATACAACAAAGTTTTAGTTTCTAACATACTATAAATAGGCTATATAAAATAAAACAGAAAAGATTAAAACACTATATTTAAGCTACTGGTTATACACAAAGAATCACGGCCATAGGAACAAATATTGCGGCCGTGACAAATATAGTCACAAAACAGGCGTCCGTGACATAAATAGGGTTATCGCGAGGAGCATAATAAAAACATCTCACGGCTGTCACATATAAATGTCGCAGCTATAGTTTTTAGCAGGTCCAAAAATGGGCATATGCATTGCAGAAGGCTTGAAACATGCTTAAATGGATGGGATATACAGGACATAGACCATAACATATTTATTTTAGGCTAGATCTATCATCATTCATCCTCTATGCAAGAAATAATTCTAAACAAAATAGACAAGATTATCAAAAAAGAATACTAGAGAACTTAAAACATATTTATATGCTACTGATCTCTCAAAAACTATACAGCCGTAACAAAGGATATGACAGCCGTCACAAATATGAAGGAAAGGACGGCGGTCGTTACATTTACACAACCTCAAAATCATACAAATATGAGGGTATATATAATGGAGATCATAACCCACTAGATCTAAGCCAATTCTATCATCCTTTACCCAACAGAATGATAGACAGAAGTACGAAAAGAGAAAATATCAAACAGAACAAGGAGAAGATGTGCAAACTTGAAATAAACATATAACGGAGAGGTTTAAAAAGGGTTTTAGCACTTCTGGCCTTAAAACAATGTCACGGCTGTAACATTAAAATGTTGCAATCGTCCTTATAAAGAGGCAAAAATGTAGCGGCTCCTATACAAAGGACATGGCCGTCACTCTGGGTTTAATAGAACATACGGCCGTGACATAAAAATTAGCAGCCGTGATGTCCCAAAACCTCAGTAAACTTCTAATGTGTTTAGTGTACTCGTGTGCATCGAAAAAAAATATGAACAAATGTGAATATATGAAACTAAAAGCTATGAAGATACTATTTGTAAGGAAAGCTTTAAAGAAATAACTACTTTTATCGAAATGAAAGATAAAAAATCATCAAAACAAAGGAAACCTTATCCACGAAACCCTCGGGGGAAGAGAATGAGGGTTTAAGAAGAGTCATGAGATCCTAAGGTTATCTCGTGTGAATATCTAACTCGAATGGACCCTTAGTGGTGAGAATACAATACCTCTAATCCAATATACGCACTCCAAGAGTTTCTCCGAGGCAAGCAAGAACATAAATGAGGCTTGGGAAATATGGTATGAATATCAAAATATCAGGTCAAAACGGATTTTGGCAGAGTTTTGTTATCCAAGTTGAGTCTCTCTTGTTTCCGTGCAAAAATGACTCCTATTTATAAGCAAGGTGGGAGACCGAACACCCTTTGGAATGCTGCTACCTGTCTAAAAAGTGGTAGTAGTGACGGTTGCTACCTTTTTGCTTTTGTACAGTACAAGCCGCTACCTTTATGGTGGTAAAAAGGACAGCCGTGACTTTCAAAAGTCATGGCCTGGATAAAAATAACGGCCGTGACAAAGAAAATCATGGCTTCAATTAGGGTTTTCAAATAGGTCAAGGGTTTTTAAAAAGGTCACGGCCTGGAGAGTAAGGACACGTCCTGTTCTAAGGTTTTCAAGGGTTTTCAAAAAGGTGGCAGTCGTGAGGATAAGGATATCATGGCTAGAAGGTTGGTTTAAGGTCTAAGAATTTTGAGCCACATTTGTGATCTTTGCTTTCGTAGGAGTATCCTTGGGCATGATTCTCATTTTTTTCGTCATTAAGACGCATTCAAGATAGGTGCCTAAGATTTGATTTGGTCAAATTAGGGTGTCTACAGTTGCCCATCTTTGACAGAGTTTACAACAACTCGTGGTGTAAGTAAATGTTAAAGCTCTACAGATAGACCAATTGAACAAGCCGCAAATCTTAGGCACAAACAAAACATGCAGACAAAGCATGGTCGAACCTAAATTTTATCGAGCTTCCTATGTACCTCATTGTAAGGGATCAGACCGGTCGTAGTTCATTGGGCAATGCATATGATGCAAACAGGCTAATCATGATGCATGACAGGTGCAAATATGGTGTAGGTATAAGGTATGATGTAAAACATTGGAACTTCAAAGGGTCGAGTCAGGACCTGAAAAAGTAACAAAAATTCAAACCTTTTAAGAACAGCACTTAGAGGTGCCTGGGAAGCAGGCTTAGGGTGCGTAGAACGCTGGGGCCTGGCAAACCTAAGAATCGTCTCACGAACTTAGGACCTAGACAACGTCCTGCAAATAACTAGGGATGCCTAGCGCACTAGGTGTAGAGACCCGGTACGCTTTAAAATTTTAGCTAAATATTTTAATGAAATCAAATTAGTGAAAATGGTTTCTGGCGATAAATATCGCTTTGGTATGTGGTTAGGACTATGAATATAATATCGCGATAAATTCAATGATGTCAGAAAATTTTAATTGCGTTACTTGAATTTAATTTAAAATTTAATTAGGGGTTTATATAAGGTAGAGTTAACATGTAAATAAATATAAGGGATATTAATATATATGTATTAGGGTATAAAAAAATAAAAATAATATGATGAAAATGCCTCTCAGCCAAAGCTGAGAAGCTTCGAAAAAACGCAGAACAAGAGAGAGAGATCGATAAATTGAGAGAGAGGGATCGAGAGAGAGAAGGCATAAAAAGGGTTTTCTTCCCCTAATCAGACCTAAAAAACCCCAACCCTCCTCGAGATCCATCGGCGAGCCTCTGGAGAGCCGCGATGGACGCGACTCAATCCTCCGACGACTACGATGGCGTGGAGTTATGGTTGGCACCGGAGAAGGCCGGCTTGCCTGCGAGCTCTCCACTCGATCCAAGACCATGTACTTCATTATCGACTCGGAGAAGGAGGAGGATTGAATCAACTCGATCGGGCGACCTATTGTCTAGCACTCGAGATCGGTGACCGATAAAGAGATCGTCGACTACGGTAGCAAGCAGTGGAGAGATATTTCGTTGGTTATTATTCGATTTTCATCGATAACTATGTGAAAATTAGGTACATCTGATTTTCTTTTCTTCCATGAATTAGAGACTTTCTGTGGTTTCTGTGTAAACTATTTGTGTCAATTTAAGACTATTTCGTGGCTGATCTTTGTAAGAGTACTATGTTCTTTGAAGGATGTATTCTAAGCTTCATGGAGCAAGAACCAGACCTGGCCAAACCTAGGGTTTCTGAAATTGGGCGAATACTGAAGCTTTGGAGGCTTAGGAAGTAGGATTTAGACTAACTTGAGTGCTTTATTTTGATTTGTGCTGATTTCTATGAACTAGAATTGAACTTTAATATAAATCTAAGTGCAAATGAAAATCTCAAATTCGGTTATGTTCTTGAATCGTGTTGAATTGATAATTTAAACATAAAAATAATAATTTCTCTTTGAATGTTTGGATATAAAGTTTTAATCTAATTCATGGATTGGTGGATAACTTAGAAACAAAGGGAATCTGGGAATCTTAAAATGTAAATTGAACCATTTGATTAGTTAACTTGATTATATAATTTTAATACATAATTTAAGTTGATACTCTAATTGAGTTAACTTGGACGATTAGGGACCCCTTAATGAAATCAAAGATTTAATTAAAATTATGAAAAAAAAAAGATAAAAATAAATAAAAAATAAATAATAAGTAGAGGGACTTCTCCCAATAATTGGAGAGAATGGTGAAAGTAAGGTTCTGGGTGAATTCATGAAACTTTGTGATTTGTTGAGAGGTGATTGAAAGATCAAACCAAAGGTTTAATTAGAAAACTTGGTAGGTGGGTTGAGAAATCCGGAACTTATTAAAACTAAAACCATTAGAAGATTCAAACCTATTGAATGTTGAATATAATCTTTGGAGTGAAGATGGACTAGCTTGGAATTATTTAACCTGGGGTTCTTCATATATGCATAACTAAAGTTATTGAAAATTTAAATCGTGTTGATTGATTATAAACTCTATGAGATTCTAGTTAATATCTAGATAAATTGAATTCGTTTTACGAGAATTGAATGTTGTAATAAAGCAGAAGTTAGACAGTCGGTGTTTGGTGATATAATTGATTAGTTTCGGAACGAAGAGCAAACACATGGGGTGTGGATGTGACTTGGAACCTAGCAAGCTAAACTTATATGAAAAGTAATTGGAACACTAAGGTTTCACAGTGACTGGACTTAAAGGAGATGAGGAGAAAACCTTGAGACGAGTGACCTAAGATTAATAACTTGTAAGTTGATAAGAAAAAGAAAATCTGATAATTTGGTTGAAATTTAAGGAGTGTTCATATATTTAAATCATATTTCCTCGTCTACATAATAAACATTAAATCTGTAGTTTGAATATGAGATAAAATAAAGTTGTTAAACCTGGCTTTGTTTTTTTAAATCATTTGACTAGTATATGAATTTAAAGACTTAAGTACCAAGTCCTAAGGTATGCTGTTAAATATAACGAATATAGGATGGATAAATCTATGATTCTTGAAGAAGATAATATTCATTAAATCCATATGATTTCTAAATTGGAATGAATGTAATAAATATAAATATATATATATATATATATATATATATGTGTGTGTGTGTGTGTGTGTGTGTGTGTGTGTGTGTGTATGACATAGATTGGAACAAAATAAGGGTTAATAAATAACTCATGTATATTAAACTTTGGATTCCTATGGGTAAGAACTTTAAATGATTATGGCAACTTTGATTCATTCACAGTTTGGTTTTATTT
>JAULJZ010128258.1:0-10989 GCA_032270985.1 Heliamphora pulchella | reverse complement strand
TGGACGACATGGTTTTAAATCGTGGTATTGGCATCAGCAATGTGACTGTGTATCAATTGATTATAGATTAATGGTAAATATCAGTATTAAAAGTTTCAGATTCTCGATTACGTAGTAATCGATACGGTATGTAACAGCCAATGCGGCAACATTCTCATTTCATCAATTAATGATAATATGTAACGATATTCTTATTTCGTAAATTGATAAGAAAATCTCCATTTCATATTCACCAATACGATTGATATGTAACCGCCAACATGCCTAGTACAAATGTAATGAGAGCCCAAAAAAATTAATGGTGTGGGGAGTAAATCCCCCCAGATAACAAATTCAAGCCCCATTCCGGGACAACACAGGCTGTTTTCTCTCTCTCTCTCTCTATGCATTTTGGATATATACCCCCTCCTGCGAATAAGAAAGGGGGCTGGCTGGTTTTGCTTTTCAATAGTATTTTTCTCTTTTGTTTGGAGCTGACTTGGGCGTTGGAGCCCATTCCTCCGGCCACCGATCGGGGGTCTGTTTTGTAGGATCCCAACAACAAGAGTGCTCGAAGGCCGACAAACTTCTTCCTCTTTGAATCTCACCGTTTTAACTCACCAAATAAATTCAATTTACGGGACTTTTCCGCACATTTAGCGCCGTCCGTAGAAAATGACAGAGTTCAACGGGAAGCACTCAAGCCTCCCTGTGCTTTTTCGACCTCCAGTATGGTATTCCCTCTTTACTCCCACTTATAGCTTAATGTTATGTTCTCTCTGTGCTACGAAAAGCGGGGGCTAAACCCAAACTAGTGGATTTTCTCTCTACAACATACCATGTCGGGGGGCCTTATTTCTCTCGCTACAAACCAGACAAGCTTTGGCGCTTCTATGTTGTGTCACCGGACGTTCTGAGGAATATTGTCGGCGACGGACACCCACCCATGATGGCACGGCTATTAGCAAAAAGTGGTCTGAGTTTTCCTCTCAAGTTGGTACTGTAGAGTTGTCTCAAACCGCTGTCACAGCCCATGGTTTTTTCTAAAACCACTCTGCCTTTTCACCTTTATTTGGTATTATAAGCTGCCTTCTGACATAGGTCATGTGGGCTCATTTGTTCTCAAACACGTCAATAAAAGTTTTTTTTTAAAAAAAAGGGCCAGCAGACGCGGACAAGCGGCCTCCGTGCATGAGAATTCAGATTGGGAAGGGTTTGGCCAGGACAGCCGCATAGCTTGGCAGCACGGGCTTCCCCATCTCCGAAGCTCGTCACGGTGTTTCAAACCCAAACCACGGCGGCACTTCGGCTCTGGGTATCTCGGCCTCAGATGCTCGGCACCACGGCGGCACTTCGGCAATACTCCATCTAGGGGCTAGAGGATCTCGGCGGCACCTCGGGGCTGAGCCGCACGTCCCCTGATCATCTCGGCCCAACAACTTCAACTCCATGTGAGCACAGATCGGCACCGTATGCCCTATTCGATTTCCCAACCACTGCTTGACTCCTCAGTTCGGCGGCAACCTTCTTGTTCGGTATTGGATCGGTTACTCGACAATCCAGTTCGGCTTCCCAAAAGCCTCCTCTTGCAGTTCGGTAGCATTTTGTATGAAAAAGCCTCCTCTCTTCGATTGAAGTTGTAGATTGAAGGTGCAAGACTGAGAAAAAAAACTTCAAAATTTACGATAAAAACGCCTCAGCTGGGAAGCGATTGTTCAACGCCGGCGACTGAGAGAGAAAACGACGTTCACCGAGCTCCTTCAGCTGGTCGGCGGCTCTGACTCCATACAGTACAACTCGGCACCTCGGTGAGCTCTTTTTGGCCGCCTCGGCACTAGAGCTCGGTACCTCTCATCTCTACAATGCAACAAATCAGCTTGGTTCAGCTCATCTCGACACATCAGCTCGGCTTAGAACAGCTCAGAACTGATTAGCTTATGTCGGCTTAGACCAGGTTTGTTTTTACCTATTTCTCTCTCTATACATGTACTAACAGTACATGGTTTTGGGTCCCAAGTATGAGCGCAGCTCTTTTCTCGGGTTGCTGTTGAAGCCACGCCCCAATGGGTCAAGTGACGATGGTTATTCATTCTTCCTACTCTCTTTCTAAGTGGGAGCACATGAACCCCGTACCAAAAGCAAAAAGTGACCCTCTCTCTACCAGTTACTTAAGAAAGAAGTTAAGTGCTCGACAAATAGCTGTACAACTTGCAACTCGGCTCTACAACTTGCATCTCGGTAGAGCGGTGTTCAATTCGGCATGCGTTATTCATGCGTTGTTCATCTCGGTTGGTCATCTCGGGAGATGAGCTCAGCTCTTCCCCTCGGAATGAAAGTTCGTACCTCGACCCGCGGTCGTTCATGATTGTAGCTCGGCCGTGGTCTGATGTGAGAGCTCGGATGCTCCAGCACGGCCACGGGCGAACTAGTACTAGCGGCTGCGCGGTTCATGGAGGGGACCTTGGTACTGCCGAGCTTCGTGTTTAGCTCGCCAAAGTTCTCTCTCTAGGCGTTGCTCAAGGAATCTCTGGTTCGACGATCATCTTTCGCCAAGTTCGACGGATTCCCCCATTCTCGGTTCTTGATGCTATTATTCTCTTCAGCTTAAACTGCAGATGAGTCCCCTAAGAAACTCAGACCTCTCTCCCTTCTCAACAAAAGTTCTCAATGCGGCCTTCTCTCGCAATATTATACGTGATTCAGGCTTTCCCATCAGCAAAAATCTTAGCCTAACTTAGGTGCAGAGCCCAGCTCTCGGTTCTCAGCGAAAACCCTAGTCTACCTACGTGCCGAGCCCAGTTCTCGGTCATCAGTAAAATTCTTGGCTTTCTTGCCTAAGCAGGAGATTAGAATAATCTAATCTCATGGACTAAAAGAGCTCTCAGGGTTAGAATAGCCTATCAGCAAAAATTCTACCCTAGTCTAGGTGCTGAGCTCAGCACCCAGTTTCTATCAAAAATCCTAGCCTAGTTTAGGTGCCGAGCCCAACTCTCGGTTTCTATGGTAAACCCTAGCTCAGTCTAGGTGCCGAGCCCAGTTCCAGCCCAGCTCTCGGTTTCTATGGTAAACCCTAACCCCATCTAGGTGCCGAACCCAGCTCTAGATTTCTATCAAAAACCCTAGCCCCATCTAGGTGCCGAGCCTATCTCTCGGTTTCTATTGAAAATCCTAGCCTAGTCTAGATGTCGAACCCCGCTCTCGATTTTTCGGAGGAGATGGGAATAATCACAAGCGTTAGACAAACCCATCGAAAGTCTTGACTCGGCCAAGCACTCAAAACAACACAATTGACTAGTCTCCACAACAAAGGATCGAGGCATATACAACTTCTACATCCTCCTGAAGGAGTATGTAGAAGCTGGGGGCTAATGTGGGGAGAAAATCCCCCCAGATAACAAATCCAAGCCCCATCCCATCCACTGTCAGTGGATGGGACAACACAGGCTTCTCTCTCTCTCTCTCTCTCTCTCTCTCTCTCTATGCATTTTGGATATATACCACTTCTTGCGAATAGGAAGGGGGGCTGGCTGATTTTGCTTTTCAATAGCATTTTTCTCTTTCGTTTGGAGCTGACTTGGGCGTTGGAGCCCCTCCCTCCGGCCACCGGCCGGGGGTTTATTTTGTAGGATACCAACGACAGGAGTGCTCGAAGGCCGGCGAACTTTTTCCTCGTTGGACCTCGCCGTTTCAACTCACCAAATAAATTCAATTTACGGGACTTCCCCGTACAAATGGTAGATATCGGTATTGAAGTTTAAAAGTTCAATATGTATTGACATATATGATAGGATACAACCAAAGCCGTCACATTCTCATTTCTTAAATTGATCAAAAATTTTATTATGTATTCATCGATATCATACGTAATAGCCAACACACCTAACACAAATGTAATGATAAGAGCCAATATGAGTAAATATGCATATTGAAAGTTCTGTTGGAAAAATTAGGTTTTGAATATAGTTAGAACATGATTTTTAGTTAATTTTGAAACTAATTATTTTTATGTTAGATTAATCTTTTTTGATGATTTCAAGTTCTAATTTGTTTATCTTCATGAGTAAAAATAATCATGAATTTTGTGGCATTCAAAATCATTAATGGGTGAGTGAGAAATTGACTCCAAAAGTGTGCCATTGAAGTTGACAAAATAATTGTAACAAACTCCAATCCCACATTGCTTGGGAGAGAAAAGGGTGGGTATCCAAATAAGTATATAAGGCTTTCCCATCCTATATTGGTTGAAAAACACTTGGGTGAGTGGCTTATATAAGCCAAGTTGAGTCTAAGAAGTGTGCCTCTTGGGAGTACCCAGTTTTGTGAACGGGGGAGGACCTACCAAACGGTGGGTTCGACTCAAACCCCACACGCGCGCGCCGCCGCCGCCTGCCGCCCGTCCTACCGGCCTTTAAAGAAAAGTTACCGTTATAAACAGAATCGAACCGTTGGAGGGTTCGAATTCGTTGGAGCATTTTCGAACCGGTTAGCGCCTATTGGCGGTCCCACCGCTAGGCCGAACCGGTATTTGTACCTGTTCGATTTGTGACGAACAGTCGCCTGGAACGCTTTTTTAAAGGCTGTTCCACACCCATTTTCAGAATTCAATTTCGAGCCCTTCATTACCGAAGCTTTGCATCTCTATTGCCGAAACTCTGCACCTTCTTCCATACATAGTTTTCCCGAGAAAATTCATACACTGTAGCGTTTGCTGTGTGTACAGATTGTCGTGCTTCCTCTGTACACGGGGATTGTTTTATCCTGAAGGCAGACGTCCACTACATCGCAAGCACCGAGGCAATGACGTATTGTGTCTTAAGGATACATCGTTCAACGCTGGACTCAATCTCAACGTTCTGTTCTTCAAATGTTCTGTAAGCTTAATTAGTTTTTCTGTTTTCAGTTCTGTTTTCTTTCCATTGTTTCAGTACTGTTTCGGTTTCTTAAGTTTAAACAGTATTCTGTTTGGCTAAACGTTACAGTTTTTAAAACCAGTATTTATTTACAGAACTTGTTTTACTATTTTGTTTCATTTTCGTTTAATTTGTTTTTTGTTTATTTTCTGTTTTAAACCAGTTTTATCTGCATATGTTAACAAAGTTAGATTTCAATTTCTGTATATGTTTTTTTTTTGATTAACCAGTAAATCTAAACTGATTATTTTAATTTTTTTATTCTGAAATTAGTTTCAGATTACTGTAGTTTTGATTAAACCGACAAGTTGTTAAATTTCCAGAACATTAAATCTATCAAGTTCAAAATCCGAATACGATGTAATTGAAACTAGACAACAGATATTCACATTTAATAAATTGATAATAATATGTCAAAAGTGGGAATCAATCAATGGGAGGAAGTTTCTTTGTATCAATAATTTTATAGTTCATTTTGGTTGTGAGTGTTTTTGAGATTTGATTAGATTCGTAATGCATAAGGAATTCAGAATCTCTCACATACTCTAATGTAATAGGAAATTTTCAGTACATTAAAATTACCTTGTTTTATACTATAAAGTTCTTAATTTTTATAAAACTACCAAAAAAAAAACATTTGCTTAACATAAAAATATGTAGTTTTACTAATTGAGAATTCTACAATGTAACATACATAATTTTGATATAAAACATAATTTTGATATAATCAAAATATTTCATTACATTTGTGTGATCGATGGAGAGGATTCCAATCCTTGTATAAAATATTTGATGTAATTAATAATGATTTAAAAGTATTTGTACAATGTTTGATCATAGAAAGATATAGTATCAGATTTAAGAAAAAAAAAACATGTTAAATTTGAAAAATTAAGTGTCGCAAAAAATCCAATTTAAATTGAATTAAAAATAACATGACAGGAGCCATATTTGTATTCTTTCTCGCATGACCAATTATTAATTCGCTTAGATTAATAATATGATCTTTTTTTATGATCACTTTTTAAAGGAATTAGGCTTCTCCGCTATTACAACACAGAACTGTTGGGCTTAAAATATAACTTTTAGTTTTCAGAGTTAAACTCTGAGAACTAAGAGTTTTTTTTATGCCTTAAATTCAACAATACCGATACTGTTACAGTAGAAAAGTCAAACTCTTTTAAAAAACAAACATAAATTTAATTATGATATACTAAAAGTGACTGATGCTCAAATGAGACAAAAATGATGGTTTGGTTTAGATTGGACCATTATGTACTGCTCTTCCTTTTGGTGTCCCTACTTTTAAATGCACTTTTCTTTTTGAAAAAAAAGTTAATTAAAACCCGTAATAATAAATCATATCACCATTAGGTGCCAAACAACATTATTATTTGGCTTCACATTTGGAGGCATTTTAAACCTTGCCAGGTGTCATGGGTTGCCTTTTGATAAGCCAACTTCATGGCGTTGCATGGTCAAGGCAATGACAGCCCAAAAAAGTGTCGCCTCGTGACACCAGACCATAGTAGATTTTATAATGGCATTTTTTTGTACTAGAGGTTGCTTAAATATATTGAATTGATTTTTTTTTATTTTTAGTAATTTTTTTTATTATTTGATCAAACTATTATATTTTTTAAATTTCTCTTTTTAAAATGAACCTAAAAAATAATTTTTTTGACCAAAATATAAAAAAGTTTAGAAAACAAAAATAAGTCTTTTATATTACTTATTTCATATTTAATGGAAAAATTAAAAGGTTTTGAACAAAAAGTAAGAAAATTTAGAAAAAACAAAAATAAACAAAAATCACAAATAAAATAGAAGATTCTAAATACACAACATTTCTAAGTACAGTAGTCACCACGCGCATTAGAATACGTGTACACAGCGCAAAAACATTTGTATATTTGAAAAATAATGCGTGTACTAAACAATTCCGAGTGTGTATTTAGAAGCTCCCAAATAAAAATGATAAACTAGCTATAAAATCACGAGTTAATATCCATTGCATCGTATTTCACGACTAGGGTGTCAGTGAAAAAAATAAAAAACATCACATTGATATGAAATAACATGATCTTGGATCATATAATTTTGTACTATCTAAGAGTACCCACCACGAAGTGTATTAATTCTATATTAATGTGTGACAAATCATTAGGAACCACATGAATTTTTTATTTTTTGTTTTTTGTTTTTTGAAACCACATGAATTTGGACCATATGATCCTCGGGCAAGCACAAAAGGAGCTGCCATGTGTTATGGTCTTATGGTGCGTAAAGAGATTCCTGCCTCCCTTGTTATGTCAGTGCTTGGATTGATACTTATGATTCACAAAACAAAGCAAAATGACTACTTTGGATAAGATTGTGTTTCATTTAGATTTCCTATGGCTTTTCCTTTTCTCAATAAGATAAAATCTTAGTACGAGTGAATGCTATCATTGTCATTCACAAAACAACAAAATAGGGGCGGCGCAAAGCATACATTAACGTATTCAATCGGATATCTATTTTTTCATATTATACTAAGAGAGAATCTTGTCCTTGTCATTTAAAAGACAACAAAATAAAGGTGGCCCAAAACATAGTTTTGGAGTTTTGATCAATTGAATCGTTTTGTTTTTTTATATTGTACTACGAGATATTTTATATATTCTATCACAAGTCAACACAATAGAGACAGCCCAAAACTTACTTTTTGATTTTTATTCTATCTATTTTTTTATCGTATTACGAGTGAATCCTATCCTTATTATTCACCAAAAACAAAATAGGGGCGGCCCAAAGCATACTTTAGGGTATTCAATTGAATACTTGCTTTGGTTTTTTTTTTTTTTGTACATGTATAATTTTAATTAGTAAATCAAAGGCTTGAACACCTAATTGAAAACTTGCATACCCCATCTAAAATGTTTTGAGCAATGCTCACAAGTAACGAAAAATAAAACTCATTGGTAACTGAAATAAGTTCATTTTATAGTGAATTAAATGTTTATATTTTGGACACGAATGATATATTTTAAATTCGTGGCAGGTACGACACAAATTAAGCCTTACAAATTATAAATTTACATCATTATTGTGTTGTACAGTAACAAATATAGAAAATTGCTCCTTTATTTGAGTCTCTTGATTTCTTGGGATTCAATTTAGAATTGTTTTTGAAAAAGGATATCACATATATATATATATATATATATATATATATATATGTACGTTAGTCTATTAACTTTTGAAAGAACTTTCTAATTATAAAATTTATAATGAATTGGTTGTATAATCAAAATAGAAGATTAGTGGATGAATGATTGATTGTTTGGTTAAACAAATTTAAAAGATATATTTTCTAGCGTTGATAACAGCTTATGGGGCTGAGCTTTGAAGGCAACGAAGAGGATATTCTTACAACTGTTATGGTTATGAAAGATGCAGATTTGAGATTGAATGAGGGGTGGAACAAAATTAATAACCTATGAAGATACTATCCTGGAATGTGAGAGGGTTGGGAAGGCCTAAGAAGGGAAGGATGATTAGGAAGGAAATAAAAAACAGGAGGATCGGGGTTCTTTTCATTCAAGTAACAAAATAGGAGTCAATAACTATGAACAAAGTTAGATCTATTTGGGATAGCGTAGATTGTGAGTGGGTTAGTTCTGAAGCAGTTGGTAGGTATGGGGGTTATTTTGTATATGGGATAAGGCCTTTTTATGCATATAACAAAATGTGGTCCATAGAAACTTTATCCTGGTACAAATGGTGATCTTTGGTGGGTTTAAATGTAAGATTGGGAATGTATATGCTCCAGGAGAAGCATCTAAAAGACTAGAGGTATGGAATAGCCTGAGATGCTTAAAACCCTTATTTAACTCACCCTGGTGCTTGGTGGGTGATTATAATGAGATCAGAACCACAAATGAAAGGTTTGGGTGCCTCAGAGAAACCACTGGAATGAAGGAATTCGGAGTTTGGATCGATGACATGTGGTTAATGGACATTCCTTTGTTAGGAAGGTTATATACGTGGTCTAATTTGTAGGATTTTCCTATTTTGAGTCGTATTGACAGGTTCCTGATTGATGGAGAATGGCTGAGTAAATTCGATCTAGTTCAGTGGGGTTTGCCTAGATTGTTATCCGATCATTGTTCCATCTTGCTAACGGATGAAATTATGGATTGGGGCCCTACTCCGTTGAAGTTCTTTAATGCTTGGCTAAAGTGTGAGTCATTTGGTGCGTAAAGCCTGGGAGAAAGATGTGCAGGGAGAGTAGGCTGGTTTTAGGATTCACAAAAAGTTGCTGATTCTCAAATTCGATATCAAGAGGTGGGTCGCAGAGCTGTTTGGCAATACAAAGGGAAAAATCGATAATAAAGAATTGGAGATTTCAGATCTAGAAAAGGCTTAAGAAGGGACAAATTTAAATGCAAAATAGAAACGCAAGAAGAAGCTATTAAAGGCTGAATTATAGAATCTATATAGAAGAGAGGAAAGCTTGTGGAGACAAAAATCAAGACAGACGTGGCTTAAGCTGGGGGATAGGAATACCTCGTTCTTTCATTCGATGGCCAATATGAGATACAAGAGGAATTATATTGGTCAGATTTTGTATGGTGGGAAGTTTCTAGTTCAACTTTTGGAAGTTAAGGATAGGATAGCTAAACATTATGGTGAGGTCTATTCGGAAGTTGAGTGGAAAATGCCTATTTTCAAGTGCGAATTTCTGAAATCCCTTGATCCAGAGAGTACGAGGTAGCTGGAGTTGCAGTTCTCGAAGGATGAAATCTATAAGGCAGTGTGTAGTTGTGGGGGGTCCAAAGCTCCGGTTCCAAATGGCTTTAGTCTCAACTTTTTCAAAGTGTTTTAGGGGTTAGTTAATAGGGACATAGTAGCCTTCTTTCAGAAATTTCATTCTCATGACAGATTGCTGAAAAGTTTAAATTCCTCGTTCATTATTTTGTGCCAAAAACTGAGTTTCCTCAATCTCTGGGGGGAATTCAGGCCTATCAGTCTCGTGGGTTCAATCTACAAAATTCTAGCAAAAGTGCTTGCTGGGGGATTAAAGAAAGTTGTGGAGGAGGTGGTGGATGAAAAACAGACGGCTTTCATAGTGGGAAGGCAAATTTTAGATGAGATCTTAATCGTGGATGAAGTCATAGATGATTGAAAGAGACAAAAAAAGAGTGGTCTTATACTTAAGCTCGACTTTGAGAAGGCGAACGATTGTGTGAACTGGCAGTACCTGATCAAAATAATGGACTTTATGGGTTTTGGGTAAAAGTGGAGGGATTTGATGATGGAGTGTATTTCTACCCCCCAGTGTCGGTCCTAGTTAATGGCTCCCCTACTAGTCAATTCACGATGGGTCGTGGGTTAAGACGAGGTGATCCTCTATCCCCTTTTTTATGTAATTTGGCAGCTGAGGGTCTCAACTCTCTGCTTGTAAAAGCTATGAATTGTGGTTTGCTGAGTAGGGTAGCGGTTGGGGTTCACAGTGTGCCTTTAAACCGCCTTCAATTTGCGGATGACACAATCATTTTCTGTCAACCAGCGGAGCAGGAAGTGTGTGGAATTAAGAGAATTCTAATATGTTTCGAGCTTGTATTTGGGCTAAAAATCAACTTCTCCAAGAGTTTAGTGGTGGGTGTTGGGGTTTCCAATTCCTACTTGTCCTCCTTAGCAAATAAGCTCTGCTGTAAAGTTGGGTGCTTGCCTCTAAAGTATCTAGGCATGTCAATGGGCATGAATCCTGGGCTCTTGAGATGCTGAGAGCCCTTTCTTAAGAAATTTCGAATGAGGCTGGTTCCCTGGAAAAGAAAATTATTTTCTAAGGATGGTCAGCTTCAATTGATTAAAGCTACACTGTCTAATCTACCTGTGTATTATTTGTTCCTGTACAAGATGCCTAAAGGAGTGGCCAGGCAGATTATCAAAATTCAGAGTAGATTTCTATGGGGGGATGAAGTGGATAGAAAGAAGACTCATCTTGTTGGATAGAAGTATATATCTCAGAGTAAGGCTGCTGGTGGTTTTGGGGTGGTTGACCTGAGCCTTAAAAATAATGCTTTCCTCTTGAAATGGTGGTGGAGGTTTGGAA
>JAULJZ010128247.1:0-10989 GCA_032270985.1 Heliamphora pulchella | reverse complement strand
CCCCTCGTGTGCTTTGCTTATAGGTTTGATTATGCTAAATCTGTACAGTGGATCTTTGGATCCGGCATATCAAAAGATTAAGCGGTGCGGTTGCGAGGAGAAGAGGATAATTAAATCGGGTTGTCAGTAACCTAATTTATTTATTGGGAATCCATATGTTAAACGTGGGAAGAATTTAGCGCATTTGATAATTGGAAACTCAAGACATAATTCGAGTTAGGGCTGGGAGTTCAGTCAGGACCTTTAGTGGAATAAGTTCTGGTTCGTGCGAGAAAGGATCGAACTCGGGGATAGAGTTAGGGATATCTGATTTTCTCGTACGGTTAGCCCGAGTCTTAAACTTCCTCGTGATCCCTCACGTAGCCCTTTATACGCACGGATATTTTTTTCTATTGATTTTGGTATTTATTTAATTTAATTTGAATGTCGATTTTGCCGCTGAGAACATTCAGGGATTAAGTTAAATAATAGAGGGCGGTATTGGAATTTGGCACACCTAGGGATCACTTCCTAGGTGGCCGGCCCTAATACGGGATAGGAGGTTATTTTATGGAAAAATATATCTCCTCCTTGATTTTAGAAAAGAGAGATATAGTTTCTATGGATATCTCAAGTGATATATTAAAATATATCACAAGGAGCCAAAAACTA
Source organism: Heliamphora pulchella (assembly GCA_032270985.1). Lineage (NCBI taxonomy): Eukaryota > Viridiplantae > Streptophyta > Magnoliopsida > Ericales > Sarraceniaceae > Heliamphora > Heliamphora pulchella. Next base: position 10,338 of record JAULJZ010128247.1, on the reverse strand, counting down.
ACCAAATCCCTAGCCCTAGCCGCCGCCCCTTCACTCTCCCATTGTGAATTCATTTTTTCTTTGAGAGAGAGGTGTGAGATAGAAAATAAAAGGAGAAAAACACGAAGATCCGGATCGGTGCCCACTCGCTAGGATCGTTGTGTGCGTCGGGATATACGTGAGAAGAATATTGGGTCGTCTCGGATCGTTGTTCTACATCAATGAAACTTATTCAAGTTTTCTGAAGGTATATTTAATCATAATATATCAATTTATGGTTATCGTTTTTCAAGAAAAACGCATGCGCCATTTTTTACGGTCATGGCGCCGGTTCTTAATTTTTTTTCCACATTCCAACAGGGTGTACCTCCGATCATCAACGAATACTCTTTTTTCTCTTGGGAAGGTGAGCCTTCTGTCCATTGATTCTCTTGTTGGTCAAGTTGTATCATTCTTCCCGAACCTCCCATTCCCTTATTACGAATATAGTAATTTCTTTCCCTTGGTAGTGGGCATTCAAACTTTTTATATCCGTATTTGTTGTAATTAAAGCAGACTATTGAGCTTGTCTCTTGTGAATGATGGACGCTCCCCTCATCGCTCTTTGGTTGGTCAAGTTGCACCACCTTCTTTAACCCACTTGTTTCTTCCTACAACAAATTTGTTTGATCCTTGTTGCTCTGGTCTGGTTGATGGTGGTTGTAGTTTAATTCTTTTCGTAGTGAGCACTTAGATCTTTTATGTCCGAGCCTATGACATTGATAACAGAATTTTAATTTTGGTGCCCCTTTTTCTAGTTGCTCATGTCGGTTACCTTGAGAGTAAGGTTCCGAGCGTGTGACCTTTTTGTTAATTCTTAGTGGTCCTCCTTGATTGTCTTCTCCAATTCTTATCGGACAGTGCATCATCTTATGTTCTGGCTGGTTACACTTGTAACAAGTTCTTACAATCGAAAAAAATTCTTCTTCTCAGGTGCTGGGATATTATGTACCCTTAGATCTGATAAGTATCATGATCCTTCTTGGGGTGCCTTTCCTTGTGTTTGATCCAAATTGGCTACTAGATCTTGCAAGATTTGTGCTAGGCTCGGGACTTCTACTTCCTCCTTGGTTCCATTTGCTCGCATTGAGCTCTCATGGTTCTGTCTTTGTCCCTCCATCTCTATGAGAGAGAAAAGGAAAAAAGGGGTCACTGAACTGTTCGCTAAAGTTGGTTCTACTTATATGACACTCAATCTGTTCATTAGTATAAAAAGTCTCAACCAATGAGATCTTACCGTTCTTTACCGTAGATTGTCAACGCAGGGCTACTATTCTGAATTTTATAGGAAGTTTTGTTATTGCATTTCGGGTCTCACTTCATTGACTAGTAGAGATCTATTCCGACCAATCAGTTCCTCTCTATTTCTATTTCGTATATTGATAATCTCGCAGTATTGTGCTCACACAAAACTCTATATGGTTGTAGGAGCTGTTTGTCGTAAGCAGGTCTGGATCGAAGATAAAAGTTTTCTTTAATTTCCCTTATGCATACTCTTAATATACTTTTGATGGTTCAGAATTGGGAGTTTAGACAGCCCCTGCGAGATACGGGTTTTGGTTAGGTATGATAGAGAACTTATATTGGTGCAGATCTTACGGATGTACTTTTTGCTTATAGCTACCGATGTGTCATGAGGTTTAACCAATAGAAAGCAAGTGATTTTTGATGAGGCGACCTATTACAACTTGAATGTTGTTGTGCTCCAAGTGCGATATTGACGATCCTAGTGACGAAGTCCATAATCATATACTTTTGTTCATATTCTAGTCTTTTCAAGTGTTGTGCTGTTTATCCTTCACTTGTTGGTATGCGGAGTTTGAGTGTTTCTCTTAATGACTAGATCGTTTCTCTCTGGTGGTTGGTCACTCTAGGGCAATCGAATGTGATAAAGGTATATCTAAGGCAAATATCGAGTCGTATGATTCATTGTGGTTTGATGGTTAATTTTCCTTCAGGCTCCTGATACTCATGGTTGTTTTTAAAATTCTTTATTGAAGGTGGGGATGGCAGGATTCGAATTCTAAGGGTATCCTGAGCTTGATGTTGTCTCTTGTTTTCCACTTCTCTACTGTCGGTACGAATCTATTGCTTCCCGGGTTGTTGGCTTTATGGGTCCACTATGAACTAGTCTGGGAAAAGTCTAAATCCCGTTACATTGTGATGTCATGAGTCCCTTGATGTGAAGCTGTTGTTCCTAACTGTAGGTAACTGATGGCATAGTTCTACTTGTCGGGTCCTTTAAAAAGGTGTAATTAGTTGAGTAAACCCTTTCTTAACCATTCCTACAGTCGGGGTCTCAGCTTTTAAAACTTCGTTAAATGTAAACGTTGACGGTACTTTAAGTCGTAATGTTGAGGAAAGATTGCTCTATGTTTCAAAGAGGTGTTAAGAGGTTCCCGTGCATTGTTCTAGTCTTTCGTGAAGCGTCAAAGCCTAATAACTTGATATCCAGACGATCATTGTTACTCACAGACCTACGGGGTAAGGCTTTAAGGGTTGATGGGTAAAACATACGTAGAGTTTGATAAGGATGGTCAGCTCAATTCTACTGGTTTCAGAGAAGGTGACCATAAGGTAATGAATAGGTAAGTGCTTAGCTGGAAATTTTCAAACGGTATGAGCACAAGATGCTGCTGGGGTTAGAATATCTCAGGGTGGACTCTTAGATGGTTCAAAGGCACGGGGTCATAGTTAAAGCAACCACCATTAACCCAGGTTGAGAGGTCGATTGAAGCTTAGTTGTATTGAAGAGAAGAGATAAGCAATTTATAAATATTACAGAGAGAAAGTTCTTGAGGTTAATCTGTACAATATCAGATCTTGGCAAAAGATACGTTTAAGCAACGGGTAGCCAAACTAGATATTTGTCTTGAAGTTGCGTCGGCCTAACGCACTTCAATTCAAGCATCAATGTCAACTCCCCATGTTGGGATTTCAAGAGTTCACAAAATTGCTTCAGTCGGATGTTGTATTGAGGTCATGGGAAAACAAATAGTGGTAAAGGATCTTGGTAATATCGAATGTTCGGAACTAAAGGGATGACATTGAGTCCACGAATAAGGAGATAGTTCAGGGATGATGGCTTGAACTGAAGGACAATCAAATGTGAATACTTGTCGACATCTAGGTATGGCTCAACAATGAAAATCTTTAAGGATAAAGGTATTTTCTAGGATGAGATTCTCTACAGGGTTACCAACAAGACATCGGGTGGAGAAAAATTAGCTACGAATGGTACTGGGTAGCATTGTTGAGGACCGGTGTTAGTAGAAGGAAGGATAAGCAAAAAATTTTAACCGGGTATAGAAGTTATTACGGGAGTTTGGAAAAAGAAACTCTTAAGGATGAAGTTGCGAGGTTTTAACGGTGTTTCCTCAAAACTTATGCTACTCCGAGTGCTTTATCATCTAGGGGTTAATCAACAAGTCGATGGTTTGATTGTTTATTAGCTCTCTTAAGAGGTTATTGAGATTTAGGGTTGTTTCCTTTTTTTTTCTTTCATGTTTTGGGATATTGTAGAATTCAGTTTGAGATTTATGAGATAGTTTATGAAGAATTTAACAATAAATATCTGCCTTTTGTTCAAACACATAATTGGTATAAGGTTCTCAAAAAGTTCACATAGCATACACACAATCTTCAAACAAAAAGAAAAGCACAACGCCTAGCGTATTGAAGCCTAAACAAACAAATGCGGATAGAAGTGGCGAACAGTTGCCTCGCGTTCCCAAGTCGCTTCGTAAATGCCGTAGCAGCGCTACTGCACTTCCACGTGCCAAAAGTCCTCCGGCCCAATGCGAGTCCTGTTGATTATGGCAACTAGTATCTCCAAGTACGTTTCTGGATTGTTGAAGTTGATTGCTAGGTTGCACGGGTTAATGATCCCTCTCCTATCCCTTGGTTTTTGTGTCTGCATACACTTTGCTTCCATTCTATCCCCTAACAGCTTTTTAAATCCCGGCGGTACCTTCAGACGGTAGGTAGTTTCATCGAACCTTTCCAATACCCTTAGTAGACCCATGTACCTCGAAAAAGACTCGAGCTTTTTCCACTTTCACGTCCTTTCAGGGAATACCCTCGCATACACCCGTTCCCCAACACTATAGTCTTTACAGTAGTTCTGGCGGCTCCAGTAGAGTATTGCGTCCGTAGCTTCATCATCATCTGGCTCTGGTGGCGGTGTCTCTAGTGGATCATAAAAGAAAGCGATGGCTCGATCCTCATTCTCGTCGTTGTCCTCAAGTCCCTCCTCATCTTCTGCTCTGAAGTCCACCTCGTCCCTTACTACATCAGGGTTTTCGTTTGCTCCTACTTCCTCGTCCTCTTCTTCTCCCTGAGCTGGCCACTTGTCCGAAAACATCTATGCTAACGAAAACACGTCTACTGGGTCTTGCTCTTCAACGGGTTCTTCCTCTAGGTCTGAGTCATCTGGTTCCGATGCTGCCCACGGTTCCCCAGCAAGTTCTGCGTCGGACACCATCCTAAAGAAAGAAAAATAGAAAAAACCCTAAGGTGAAGATTTTAAGTTGTTAAGATTATATGTGATAAATTAATAGTACAGACATTCTACAGAGTTTCTACGCTACAGAACTCGTAATCTCCCATCTCCCAAGGCCTGAAGGTTCACTAAACCTAAGCTCTGATACCAACTGTGACGCCTCGTCCTCCGGGTACGTCAGGACATACGTAACTATAAATAAGAGAAATATTGTAGTCGAGCATTCATAATTACATATGATAATTACTACAACATTAACGGTTCAGAATTTATTCAAAGTACTTGATGATTATAGTCATCCAGAAAATTCAACAAAAGTTATAATATGCCCGTTGAAAACTGAATAAAAGATCAAAAAGCAAATATACTACATCTTCAAGCGGCACTGTTGGGATCTACTGGCTCCTGTCACTCTCCCTCTTCCCCAAAATCTTCTTCTTCAACGAACCTGTCTTCTTCAAATGGTTATTCTTCTTCACCTGTGACATAAATGCCCTGAGCTAGAGCCCAGAAGCAAATTCCCTAAACCGGCTAACAGACTCACGACAAAATATCCTATAATACATATCCTATAATACCCAATACAATTTTAAGGGTAAGGAAATAGATAATTTATCCTTTCCAATAGGGCAGGCACATATAAGAACAATTGTACTAGTGCGTGATGCAGATGAATGCAATGCAGTAGCCCAACCCAATGTACTTCTAGAACAATATCATGAATTCCATGCCAAAAATTACAGAGTAGACTTGATGGGACTTGATCACCGAACCTATCCTCGCCTCGTTGTGAAAGGTAAACCCTCGTCACAGCTACATGCCTTGGTCGTTTAAGTAATGGCAATGACATGGGGATTGGCCTTATCCAATTTTACCCATCCTTATTCTAGACTAACTAATCCCAACTTAAGGACCAGGATACTCATTAAGTGCCAACCCAAAGTCCAATTAAAACTAGTGACGAACCCATGGTGCCTAATTCCCCTTTTTAAAAAAAACAATCTCTCATTTCATTTTCAAATATGGCAACCAAGGACGCCCTAGATCCAAAGCTACAGAAAGAACGATTTCCATATAACCCAACTCCCAATGAAAGATACAGAAGGGACTTCGATAACTCAAGATGCAATTTAGGAATACTCCTGGTGTGCAATATGCTTCTCGTGTACAATTGATTATCGCATGGCATACAAACACGTTATGGCACAGGGTACAACTTGCTAAAGCATAAAGTACAAGCATGCGAAGCATAATCTATAATTCATGTGACATAGAATTGAACAATCGACATGGGTTCATTTCATCAAAATTATTATTTTCATACACCAATTATTTACAAAGTTCATATAAAGTCTATAAATTCAAGTTTCAAAAAGTAACACGCCATTCGTACACTTAGCAAATTTTAGGTAAATGTTCAATTGCTAGTTTTAAAGTTGCGACAGTGTTTTGAAGTACTTAGACATGAATTTAACTTCTGAAATTTGAACACCAATTAGATAAAAATATTTTTCTACAATTTTTATGTTTAACACTAAGGTCAGATCCTAGGGTAAAGGGATCATTTATATTACTTAAGTGAAAATCGTTCAGTATTTTACAGAGAAAAATACAGACTTTAGGCCTCTGTTGGCCACGGCGTTGGGGCATCAATTCAAGGGCTATGGCTCTGATATTTAGGAAGGTTTTAGCTTAAGGTGTCCCTTAAAAATTTCATGTTTTGTGCTAGGGCAAGGTGTTTGGAAAAAGTTTGAGATTTTAGCCAATTTATAAAAAGGGTTCAATCGGCTTAAAAAGGGTCTGTAGAGTGAGTTTTTAACAGAGAATTCTCAAAATTTTTGGGGTATTATCCGAGAGTATTTTAGTTTAATATGTTATCTACCTTTTTCATGTTTACCACTTTTGGATTTGGTCATTCAAAACTTAGGTTTTTGGTCTCACTAAAAGGTGTGATAGAGAGCTCTATCAGTCACTAAATCTCAACAGTGACTTTGGGATGTGTTTTGACCTATCTAGACTTCATATATTTGGATCATTCTTGGTGAACAGTAGGATTAATATGTCCTCTACAATTGTTATGTTTTAACTCAAGCTCGGTTCTCACTCTAACTTAGGATATTTAGGTCTGCAACTTAGAGTGGTCAATATCTGACACTCTTTGGAAACAATAACATATCTGGAGTTCTATCTAAAGAAATCACGTTAAATCAATTTTTTATGAAAGAGAACTCAAAAAGATAGGTCTGGACATAAAAATTATTTTAAGATCATTTTTCTACAATTAGTTATGATCCTTTAAAGTTCGAGGCGGAATGTTGGTAAGCCTAGAAAATTAGGTTACTAAGGGTTTTGGTAGCTTAACTATTGTTGTGTGTATTTTTGATGTGTTTCTTTGCATGCATGACTTATACTCATACAAACCAAGACTCCAGAACATACTCAAGCCATAAAACTCAAAACTATATACATACAAGCACATGCAAAGCTTAATCATATATAAACAGTCCATAAACTACTCCTACAACGCCTTTTTGAGTTATTCTTTGTTTCTTATTTTTAGGGTTCATTATAGAGATGGATTGAAGGCTATCTTTTGAGAGGATATCAGAAGGTTTTAGGAGATTTTCTTACCTTGTTTGATGCTCAAGAGATTGTAGGAAGTATGGACTTGGCTTTATACTCCCACCTTGAACTTTTCTTCCTCCTTCTTCCTTCATTCTTCCTTCTTGTCTCCTTCTTCTTTGTAAATACTTAGAAAATTTTTGTGGCCTCTCTCTCTCTCACCCTCTCAAACGAATTTGTATGTAGAGAATAGGAGGCTTAGTATGTTTTAATACAGAAATTGAAAGGGAGGGGTAATTATTGCTTGAAATTTTAATTTTAAATTTTTCTAGATTTCTATTGGTTGCATGGGGTGCTGGCCTCTATTTGAGAGATATATTTTCAGATCTGGCTGATGGAAAGTCTGCTAGGGCAGGTTTGGGTGGCTCCAAATCTGATTTTTCATTTAATTAGGGTTTAAATTGAGTTTTGGTACCATTTTGTGAAAGAAAATGCATAAAATATTAATGTTATGTAATTTTTTGGTGTCTAAACCTACTAAAACTTATTATATTAATGTATTTGTAATTAATTTAGTTTTTGCATAATTTTATCATAATTTTGATAGCAATTTATTAAATAGGTGTAGGTTTTTAAGCTAAATTAAATTAGTTTGATTATTATTGACTTTTTGACTTATTTATTGTGTAGAGACTTTAAATAATTATTTGTTTACTTTTATTGACCTATATTATTATATTATTATGTATATTGCTTGTATAAAAAGTATTAGATCATAATAATACTTAATTTATACATTTTTTTCTCATTTTTAAGCTTAAAAAGGTAAAAGGTAGCTTTTGGGCACATTTCCCTAGGTGGCCGGCCATGCAAGGGCAATTTGGTCATTTTCTTGTTATTTTATCTTTTATTAATTAATTGTATGTAAATATCAAATTTTGGACATCCATGTGCCAAATTTTAGATTTTTAGGATTTTTTGCTGTACTAGGGGCAAAATGGTTATTTTACCCTAATTATGAGAAATTTTAATTTTTAATTTTATATTTTATGTTATTTACTTAATTTAAGCTATTTCGAGACTTTTCTGAATATTAGGGTTTTGCTTCTGAGTATTCGATCTTTTTAGGATTTTCAGGTCAAATTAGGGGTTCGGGTTAATTAGAATTTTTTTTATTCATGTAGTGATCTAAATTCTCATTGTGTATCCATCGCTAATACTAGGGTTTGAGCCAAGTTGTTATAATCTAGGTGGTTACTACTAGGGTCCAGACCGCGGTGTTACAGAGGAGGTGCACTGGGCATGCCAATGCATTTTGATCCTAACATCTACATTCCCCTTCGTCACCGGTTGTTAAGGCCCAGGATGAAGCGGTTCACTCTATTGGATTCGGTGGCAGAGCATGAGATCCTCCTACGTCATTGCGAGGATGACCTCTCGGTTATGAACCTTGGAGTACACCCAAAACTTGAACTTTTACATATTTTGTGGATGCGTATATTGAGAATCATTTGAACCTAGTCTTAGTTGTGTTGGATATTTGAACTTTGTTGATAATTGAATTGGGCTCGAGTTGATATTTGGACACTTTGGATTGGAAAATGAATTGAATTTGAAAATTAGATTTGAGATTTGGTTAGGTTAAACCGTGACTCGGATTGGAAACTTGAATGAACTTTGGATGATACAAACCTTGAACTTTGGACGGAACGGAACTTTGAATCTTTGGTAAAAACAAAACTTTGAACTTGGATTAAAACAAAACTTTGAACTTAGATTTGAATTAACCTTAAACTTGGGTGAAAATGAAGTTTGTATCAAATGATCCTTTAAACTTTTGATTTGAAAAATGTACTTTTGGATTGAATCTTGAACTTGGGTTGAATGTTGGACTTGAGTTCAACGAACTTGGAATTTTTGATGAATTTTAGAATTGAGTTGAGGTTGAATTCGGATCTTTGGGTTTGGATTGATTTTTGACTTTGAGTTAGGTCACATTAAGTGGGGCTTACTTGAATCAGATTTGAGATTTAGATTGGACATAAACTTGTTTTGTGTTGAATTTGAAGATGAATCAAAATTTGGTTAAATTTGAAAACCTTGAGTCTTGAACACGTCTTGGGTATGGGTTGACTATGTTGAGTCACGAATTTGGGATGTGCTCGAATTATACTCAGAAGTTTGGTTGAATTGAGATTGAAAGTTGAATTGAACTTTAAAGGTTTGAGTTTTGAATTGAAACAGATCTTGTGGAATTCAGATTGAACTGAATTGGTTGGGTCTTGCGCTCGGACGGATTAGGCTTGTGCACAGTCGAATTTTAGATTTTGATTTGAGGTTGGATTCCTAATGTTCAAAATTGAGGTTGATTTGAAATTGCATGAAGTGAATCACTAGTTTTGAATTTTGTTTTTCGTTTAAAACAAATTTGGTTTTAACGAAGTTTTCAAATTTGAAATGGATTGATTCACGGCACCATCTTTGAAGAATTAAAAACAAATCTTGGATTGGTTAAAAGTCGCATTTTCTGAAGATTGAAACTTGAATTTTGAATTTTGAGAGAAGCTTGGGTTGCCTATAGTTGTTTTGGGATCTATTTGGTGATTTTGTCATTTTGATTATCGTTCGTTAGCGAAGAGTTCTGTTTCAGTTATCTTGTTGCACATTTTCATTTTGATTCCGTTTTTGTTCGTATTATTGTTTCTGTTCACTAATTTGTTTTGTTCTGTTCTTTGTTTCAAGCGAGGCTTCGTAACTGAGGTTTTGACGGCTCCCCCGACGTATTGGAGTGGTACATGGCCCTTCCTCCTTATAGCCAGGAGATCGTTAACTGGGTGGGCCTAGGTGGCTTTGCCAGGACGCTGGAGGGGACCAACAATGACAGGGTCTAGCTTACTGCTCTGACTGAGAGATGGTGAGACACCACCAACACCTTCCATCTGACCACTTTTGCGGTTACCTTGACACCTCTTGACTTCTCTCTCATCACTAGAATTTGGGTGGGTAGCGATCCGATCCCATTTGATCCAGACATCAGCCAAAGCCTTGCGGCACTTACACATTTCCTTGGCCAAGTGCCCCCGTCCATTGGTAAGGGCAGTATTCGATACACTTAGCTAAGGAAGACGTTCTGCCATTTCATTTGTACAGAGATCCGTCACTTCGAGTGGGTGGTTCATGTGTTGGGAATATATACTGAAAAGTCATACTTTTTATGTATTTTATTCTAGATCCCTGGCATATTAATGAGAAACATT
>JAULJZ010128236.1:0-32044 GCA_032270985.1 Heliamphora pulchella | reverse complement strand
TTTTCAAGATCAGTAACCAATTTTGTTTTTCTTAGTTTTTCTCAAAAACTAAGTGGCGACTCTATTTTCAACAAAAGAGATTTTTAAAATTTGATTTTTAAGATGTTTAAAGTATTTTTCAAAACATCTTTGAATTTCCTCATTTTTAACCCCCAAATTCCAAAGCCACAGCATCCAACCAAGATGAAAAACTCTCTTCATCCATCTAAAGAAGGAGAAAGGGGTCAACAAGGAATCATGAGCAAATTTTGGCGTACTCAGTACTCATTAACACTTGGCCCCTATAGAACCCGATAAATCTTACCTCGAAGCCACATTGACCACAGTCGACAGCTGCAATCAACACCGATCACGATACGCGGATCGTTCGCTACACCAAGCTCTCAACTCTCAGATCTCATTCACACACGTGAACACCATTAATCCGTATACCTTGTATAACACATCCCATAGGACTACGAGCTTATTACCAGGCATACACAAAGACGCATGTCAACATTCTCATCACGCCAAGACCTCACTTCACAAGGTTGCGCTTACTCACCTAACTCCTACTAGGCGAACCATAGCCACGTCACAGTCTCCATCCCATTGTCCAAGCAGCTCACATAGAAAGTGCACAGAACTGAATAGAGAAAATCCAATCTTGAGACCTCTAATAACTCCCTTAACCATGCAGACACCTTCCACACTTCCGCTCTCAAAGCACGCATTGATCGCCGGCATCGTAACCCATAATTTCTTACTTATCACACTTGGCCAGCCAAACCATATGATACATTGCTGAACTTTATTACTCCACACTTCGTTCTCATGGACAAACAACATTCCCATCTCTGAACCTAATGTGGAACACAAACAAACCCTGGATATATCACACTCAGGATACATCATCTCAGCACTAAGCCAACCACACTCTCGAACTCATCTACGATCCCTTCAAACCTCATGCACCCAGCACGATTCCCAAACTGATCTCCTTATCACGAAGATAACGACCAAACCACGAACCTACATTTTCGTAGGAATCCCGTAAAACTAATACTCATCGGATGTTAGAACCGTAACCTAAACCCTTACACATTCCAACACAACCGTGACCCACGCTCTTCCCAGCATATCAACAACTCATACTCGTTCCCATATCCTCGAGCTTACTCACTCGTAACTAAATTCTCAAACCTCCGTAAGGTATACTATGTCCAAGATCATCAAACACTACTCTGACAATCGACAACACCCAGCTAGCAGGGTATATTTCCAGAACTACTTACGTTCCACTATCTCAACATACACCTGGCCAAGAATTACTACGCTCCCATCCACTATGTTCCCGTCAATACCCTATCCCCAATACACAACTCATGACATAGTATGGCTCAAGATGTACTTAATCCCTCATATGGCCAAAACTATGTACACCAAAACCCCGAAAGGGATTACCACTATCCACAAATCAAGTCATAACAATTGATTTCTATCGTCTCAGACACCCCATCACCCTTACTCGTAAGAATATCCATAACACCACTACACTTTTGGTAACTTACTCTCAAGAGAAGCCAGCTACCAAAGCAAAAGCCACCAACCTTGCTTCGATTACATCCAAACAAAACTCTGCTCATACCAACAATAGACGATTTACCAACTACGGTCAATCTCATACGGTTGAACCTAATTCACCGATGAGTTCCACAATGTACCAAGCGGTCGACACTCAACCCATAATCTTGCCTTTTAGCAACCACTGCAAACGAGTCACACATTCAAGACCCAAACCACGGTCTCATCATCTCGAAGGGTGTACAGGTCATATATAAAAGAAATATGAAGCGCAGCAACTTATCATGTTATTTCTAACACGTATCACATAATCATGCTAGCACATAGCAAAAACAATTATGCAAACACATCACACATACTGAGGAGAACCGACATGAATGACGCGTCACTTTGGATAACCCACTTAGATTTCTTGCTAGAAATCACATTCGTAAAACGTGTTTCTAACTCACCTCCCAAGTTTGTTAGTCCAAACATCCGAAGTCAAGACTAATCAATCCTAAGGTCAAACCTCTATACTCACGTATAGACGGCATCAACATGCTCATGTTCAAAACATAAAAACATGCAACCAAGCACACACACACCTCTTTCCTCACAAGGTGATGCACCCTCTTTCCATGGCTCTAAGGTATTTGAACCCAAAGCTCTAATACTAATTTGTTACGCCCTAAACTCTGAGTCACGTGAAAAATACACGAACAACCACCAAAATCATAATACAACAAACCCATGGTTTCTCTCAAAAGCATAAACATGCATACATATACTTTACAACATGCTACATCCAAACACGAAACATATACAAAAGATATAAACTACCTATCAAGACAAAACAAAAGTATCTTGTCATCAGCCACCTCCGGGCACCTCAAGATCAACCTACAGGACCACGTTCACCTAAAAAAAGTTTTAACAAATTCCACCACGTGAGTCGAAACCTAATAAAAATAGACTATAAAACTGTAAAACAGGTTATGCAATCACACAGCATAAATTTGACTCATTCACATGAGCCTCAAAAGATTTTCCATCTTGAAAACCACCAATTTTCTAGCAGGCCAACACAAGCCTCAAAAAGGTTTTCCTTCAGAAAACTCAAGTTAACTAATGCGCACTGTCACACCCCGGTCCGGACCCTAGTAGTAACCACCTAGATTGTAATAATCCGACCCGGATCCTAGTTGTAACAGCCCAGACTGTAATTACTTGCAGAACGATCTAAGTCCAAACACTAATATTAGCAATGGTTAGTTGACGAGAACTTAGGTCGCTACATGAACAATGGAAAACCCTAATTAGCCTGAAAATCCTAATTTGAATCGAAAACCCTAAAAAAGCTAAATACTCAGAGGTAAAGCCCTAACACTTAAAAAAGTCTTGAAATAGCTTAAATTACGTAAATAACATAAAATATTAAATTAAAAAATCAAAAATTCCCATAATTACGGTAAAATAACCATTTTACCCCTAGTACAGCAAAAAGTCCTAAAAATCTAAAATTTTGACATATGAACACCCAAAATCAGATATTTATGTACAACTAATTAATAAAATAAAAAATGACAACAAAATTAACCAAAATGCCCTTGCATGGCCGGCCACCTAGGAATCTGTGCCCAAAAATTTATTTTTTGCCTTCTTAAGCTTAAAACTGAGAAAAAAATGTATAAATTAAGCATTATTTTGATCTAATATTTTTTATACAAGTAATATATATAATAATATAATAATATAGGTCAAAAAAAAGTAAATAAATAATTATTTAAAGTCTCTACATAATAAATAAGTTAAAAAACTAATTCTAGTCAAACTAACTTAATTTAACTTAAAAGCTTACACTTATTTAATTAATTACTATTAAAATTATGATAAATCATGAGAAGACTAAATTAATAGGTTTCAGTAGATTTAGATATCAAAAGGAAACATAAAATTAATATTTTATGCATTTATATTCACAAAAATGTATCAAAATACCATTTAAAATCCAAATTAATTGCAAAATCAGCTTTTTAATCTCCCAAAAAGGCCTAGCCGAATTCCCCCTGCCCAAAATCTGATTTTTCATATCTCAATAAAGTCCCACGTCTCATGCACCTAATGAAATTCAAGAAAAATTAAAATAAAGTTTACACACCGTGATTAAGTCTCCATTAAAAATTTTGTATAAAAGAAACATGCCAAACACACTTCTCCCCTTCATACATTCGGCTGAGAGAGGTGAGAGAGAGGTTCAAAAAAAATTTTAAGTGTTCTAAGAGAGAAGAAGGAGAGAAGAAGAAAGAAGGAAGAAAGAAAGAGGAAAGGATCTAGGAGGGATCTTTAAAGGTAAGTCCTATTCTCCTACAAGTTTCTAAGCATCAAAAGAGGTAAGCAACTCCTTCAAACTCTCTGATATTCTCCCCTAAGATACCCCCAATCCATCTCTGTAACAAATCCTAAGAAAATAAAATAAAGAATGAGTCAAAAAGGCGTCATAGGAGTAGAACATAGGCTGTTTATGTAAGATTATGTTTTGTATGAGCTAACATGTGTATGTTTTTAAGTTTAATGGCTTGTGTGTATTTTGGAGTTTTGGTTTTTGTGAGTTTATAACATGCATACAAAGAAAATATGTCAAAAATGTACACAACATAAGCTAAGCAACTAAAACCCTAAGTAGCTTAATTTTCTGGACTTACTTCCAGCCACCAACTTCAAAACATAATAACCAATTGTAGAAAAATGATCTTAAAGTTATTTTTCTATAAAAATATAGATGTTTACGTTCTCTTTCATACAAAATTGATTCGAAATGATTTCGTTGGGTAGAACTCCAAATATCTCATTTTTTTCAAAGAGTTTTAGATCTTGACCACTATGACCTGCAGACCTAAGAACCCTAATTTATAGTGTGAACTGAGCTTACGTCAAAACATAAAACTTGTAGAGGACATATTTATCTTTCTGTGCACCAAACATGAGCCAAAAATATGAATTTTTGATAGGTCAAAAGCCTTCCCAAAGTCACTGTTAAAATTTAGTGACTGACAGACCTCTCTGTCACACATTTTTGTGAGACCCAAAACCTAACTTTTTTGAAACCAAATCCAAAGGTGGTAAACATGAAAAATGTAGATTACATATTAAAATAAATAATGAGAAAACACCAGCCAAAAATACCCTCGGATGATGCCCCAAAGGTTTTGAGCATCCTATGTTAAAAACACACTCTGCAGATCCTTTTTAGGCTGACTGAACTCATTTTATAAATCGGCCAAAAGCTCAAACTTTTTCCAAATAACTTGCCATAACTCAAAGCATGAAACTTGTAGGGAACACCTTTAACTAACACGCCACAAAATATCAGAGCCATAGCCCTTGAATGGACGCCCTAAAATAGTGACCAATAGAAGCGCAATTCCTATATATTTCTCTACAAATTACTGATCCATTTTTACTTAAATAAAATAAATGAACCCCATGCCTTAGGATCTAGTATTAGTGATAAACTTGAAAGTTGTACGGAATATTTTTATCTAATTTTTGTTAAAATATCAAAAATTAAATCTATGTATAAGTATTTCAAAATGCTTTCGTAACTTTAAAACTAGCAATTTAAACTTGTACTTAAAATTGGCTAAGTGTTCGAATGGTATGTTAGTTTTGACACTTGAGTATGTGAACCTTATATGAACTTTGTGAGTAACTAGTATTTGAAAATGATGCTTTGATGAAATGAACTCATGCTGATGGTTCGATTTTATACCACATGGATTATGGTTATGCTTCGCATGCTTGTGTGTAATACTTTAACAAGTTGTATCATGTGCCATGTTATGTTTATATACCAGGCAATGATTAATTGTACACGAGAGGCATATTGCACGTCATAGACATTTCTCCATTTCATCTTGGGTTATCAGAGTCCCCTTTGTATCTTTCGATTGGGTTGGTTGACATGGAAATCAATTATTCAGTGATTGGGGATCTAGGGCGTGCCTGGTTGCCAGATGTGATATTGAATTGGAGGTTTTTATTATAAAAAGGGGGATTTAGGCACCATGGGATCGTCACTAGCTTTAATTAGACTTTGGGTTGACGCTTAACGAGCATCCTAGTTTTTAATGTGGGTAACCCCATAAAGACCTATTACGGCAATGACAATAAGTCCCTGAGGCAGCAATAACATAAAGTCCCATTACGGCAATGACAATAAGTCCCTGAGGTAGCAATAACATAAAGTCCCATCACGGCACTGACAATAATTCCTTGAGGCAGCATTAACACAAAGTCACATCACGACATTGACAATAAGTCCCCGAGGTGGCAATAACATAAAGTCCCATCACGGCAATGACAATAAGTCTTTGAGGCGGCAATGACAACAAGTCCCATCACGGCGATGACAATAAGTCCCTGAGGCGGCAATAATGATAATAAGTCAATACAAGTAATAGAAATAAGTCCTGAAGTGGAACTCCTATTTTTATTTCTGGATATAAGTCGGGTTAGGTATTTGCATTGCATTCATCTGCATGAGGCACTCACACTATTGTTCTTATATGTTCTTATCCTATTGAAAATGATAATTTGCCTATATCTCTGCCCCCCTTAACTTTGCATCGGGTGTTATACGATATGTATTATAGAATATCTTGTCGTAAGTTTGTTAGACGGTTTAGAAAATTTCCTTATAGGCTCTAGCTCATGACATCCGTGCCACAGGTAAATAAGAAGAACAGTTCGAGGATGGTGCATTCGTAGAAGACCTCGAGGAGCAGAGAGAGTGGCAGGAGTCGATTAACCCCAACGACGCAGCTTGAAGATGTAGGATGTTTACTTTTCGATCTTTTGTTCAGTTTTCCACGGACATATTGTAACTTTTGTTGAAATTTTATGGATGACTGTAATTATTAAGTATTTTGAACAAATTCTGAACCATTAATGATGTAGTAGTTACCTTATGTATTTATGAACATTCGGCCAAAATAAGTTTCTTATTTATAGTTACATATGTCCCGACATGTCCGGGGAACGGGGTGTAGAAAACTTTAATTATAGTGAACCTTCAAGCCTTGGGAAATGGGAGATCGCACGTTTTGAAGTGTAGAAAAGTCTGTAGAGTTTTTGTACTATTAAGTTATCACGTATAATTTTAACAACTTAAAAATCTTTATCTTAGGGTTTTCTCTATCTTTTCTTCTTAGGATGGCGTCCGACGTAGAACTAGCTGGAGAACCACGGGCAGTATTAGAATCAGAGGACTCAGACTTCGAGGAAGAACCTACCGAAGAGCAAGACCCAACAAATATATTTTCGTTAGCATGGATGTTTCCGAACGAGTGACTAGCATAGGAAGAGGTCGAGGAAATAGGAGCAAATGAGGAACCTGACGTAGTAGGGGATGAGGTAGACTTTGGAGCAAACGATGAGGAGGAACTTGAGGACGACGACGAGAACGAGTAGCGAGCTATTGCCTACTTTTATGATCCACTAGAGGCACCTCGCCCGAATCAGAGGACGACAAGGAAACAGATGCAATAATTTACTGCAGCCACCAAGACAATTCCAAGGACTACCGTATTGGCGAGTGGGTTTATGCCCGAGTATTTCCAGAAAGGACAAAGAAGTGGAGGAAGTCAGAATCTTTTCCTCGATTTATAGGTCCGATAAAGGTTCTAGAAAAACATGACGAAATAGCATACCAAGTGGAAGTACTGCCAGGGTTTAAGGAGCGACTCCGAGATTTGGTAAAGACCCGATGGCTGCAGACGATAATGCCGAGATATCAATTTCGATGATCCGAAGACTTATGAAGAGGTACCAGTGACCATCACAGATAGAGCTCGTAGAGGGCCAGGGAACACTTGGTACGTGGAGGTCCAATGGCATTGCTACGGCATTTATGAAGCGACTTGGGAACGCGAGGCAGTTGTCCGTCACTTTTATCTGCATTTATTTATTTAGGCTTCAGTACTCTAGGCATTATACTTTTTCTTTTGTTTGAAGGTTGTGTGTGTGCTATGTGAACTTTTTGAAAACCTTATAGCAGTTACATATTGAATAAAATGCAAGTATTCGTTGTTAAATTCTTTATAAACTATCTCAAATTCATAAGCTATCTCATAATATCAAATTAAATCTACAATATCCCAAAAAAACAATGAAGACAATTAAGAAGGAAAATAATCCCCTAATCTCGACACTCTCTTAGATAGTTAATAGACGATCAAACCCCTGATAAGTTGACCAACCCCTAGATGATAAGGCATTAGGAGCAGCCTAAGTTCTGACGAAAACACCGTTAAAATCCCGCAACTTCACCCTTTCAAATTTCTTTTCTCAGACCCTTGTATCAATTCCTATACCGGTTAAAATTCTTTGCTTATCTTTCCTTCTAATAGTACCGGTCCTCAACAATGCTACCCACTAACATTCATAGGTAATCCTTCACCACGATTCATGACTTCAATACTATGTCCGACTGAAGCAATTTTGTGAACTCTTGAAATCCCAACCTGGAAAGTTGACTTGGATGCTTGAATTGAAATATGTTAGGTCGACGTAATTTCAGGGCAAATATCCTTTTTGGCAACCCGTTGCTTAAGCATACCTTTGTCAAAGTCTGATACTGCACAAATTAGTCCCGAAAACATCATCTTTGTAATATTCATTAATTGCTGATTTCTTATCTCTAGTGCATCTAAACTTCAGTTGACCTCTTGACTCGAACCAATGATGATTGCTTTAACTATGACCCCATGCCTTTGAACCATCTGGGATTTCGCCATAAGTTACTCTAGTCCCAGTTATGTTTTGTACCATTCGAAATCCTCAACTAAATGCTTATCTAGTCACTGCCGTATGGTCACCTTCCTTGAAACCGATAAACTGAGCTAACCATCCTTATTGGACTCCACATATGTTTTCGCTCGTTAATCCTCAAAACCCTACCCCGTAGATCTGTGAGTGACTACGTCGAACATTAGAATAGTACATTATTAGGCTTCAACGCTTTCACGAAAGATTAGGACAATGCACGGAACACTCTTAACACCTCTTCAAATCATAGCGCAACCTTTCCTCAACATTACGACTCAAAGCACCATCAACGCTCGCGTTTAACGAAGTTTTGAAGATCGAGATCCCTAACTGTAGGAATGGTTAAGTAAAGGGTTTACTCTACTAACTACGTCTTTTCAAAGGACCGACAAGTAGACCTATGCCACCAGTCACCTACAGTTAAGAACAACAGCTTCACACTAAGGGACTCATGACATCACTATGTGACAAAGTTTAGACTTTCCCAGACTAGTTCACAGTGGATCCACACATCCAACGAACCAAAAAGTAAAAGATTCGTGTCGATGGTAGAGAAGTGAAAAACAAGAGACAACCTCAAACTTAGGGAACCCTTAGTATGCAAGTAACGAACGAATATCTGTACGTATCAATATTCACATCAACTCTTCTCACCAAAATGATAGTATCCGAATCCGGTCATCCCCACTTTCAATGGAGAATTTATGACAACGATATGAGCATCAAGAGCTTGATGGAGAGTTTACCATCAAACCACAATGGATCACATGACTCGATATTTGCCTCAAACGTACCTTTTACCACAATTCAATTGTCCTAGAGTGACCAACAACCAGAGAGAAATGATCTAGTCGAGGGAAGAGACATCCAAACCCTACATACCAGCACATAAAGGACAAATGATGGAAGCTAAGAGAAACAGTACAGCATTTAGAAAAGGTTGGAAAGCATTTGATTACGGACTTTGTCGCCAGGATTTGTTACATATTGCCTCAAGAGTACGATAACATTCAGATTGTGATAAATTATCTTACTAAGGCCACCTGCTTTCTATTAGTTAAACCTCACAACGCATTGGTAGTTACAAGCAAAAAGTATATCCGTGAAGTTTTATACCAACATAATCGAGACCGCATCTCACCTGGACAGTCTAAACACCCAGTTCTGAACCATCAAAAGTATGTTAAGAGTAGGCATTAAGAACATTGAAGAAAATCTTTATTTTCGGTCAAAGCCGCTTACAATAACAAGTTTCCAACAAGCCTTTGCAACCATATGAGGTTTTATGTGCAAACAACACTGCGAGATTATCAGTATACGAAATAGAAATAGAAAGGAATTGATTGGTTGGAGTAGATCTTTGCTAGTCAATGAAGTGAGACTCGGAATATAATAACAAAAATTTATATAAAACCCAGAATGGTAGCCCTGCTGTGGCGATCTTTGATGAAGAATGATAGAATCTCATTGAATAAGACTTTCCATACTAAAAGGGAGATTGAGTGTCATGCTTTCGCCTTAAAAGTATAACCAACTTTAGCAAACAGTTCCGTGACCCTTTTTCCTTTCTTTTCTTTAGAGATTACGGAACAAAGACAAAACCATAGGTGTTCAGCAAAAGTAGGCAAAACTAAAGAGGAAGTGCAAGTCCCGAGCCTAACACGAATTTGGCAAGATCTAACAGCTAACTTGGATCGATCGCAAGGGAAGGCACCCCAGGAAGGATCATGGTACTTATCGGACCTAAGAGCACTAAATACCCCAATACCTTAGAAGAAGAATTTTTTCTGAACAACTAAGGTTTGGATTAAGGCCATAAAGCAACAACAAACAATAGTAAGAGCTTGTTATAGGTGCAACCAACCAAGACATAAGATGATGCACTGCCCAATAAGAACTGAGAAGACAACCAAGAAGGACCACTATGAAATAACGAAAAGATCATATGCTCGAAACCTTACCCTCAAGATGACCAACGAGAACAACTAGGAAAAAGGACTCCAAAATTAAAAATCTGCTATCAATGCCATAGGCTCGGACATAAAAGATCTGAGTGCCCACTACAAAGGGAATTAAACTATGACCACCGTCAGCCAGAACAGAGTTACAAGGATCAAACAAAATTGTTGTAGCAAGGAACAAATGGTGTGAAAAAGGTGGTGCAACCTGGCCAACCAGAGAGCGATGAGAAAAGTGTCCGCCCTTCACAAGAGATAAACTCAACAATCTATTTCAATTGCAGTAAGTTTGGACATAAAAAGTTTGAATGCCCGCTGCCAAGGGGAAGAAACTATAATATTCGTAGAAAGAAAAACGAGCAGTTCAGGAAGGATGATACAACTCGGCCAACAAGAGAACCAATGGACAAGAGACTCGCCTTCACAAGAGAAAAATGAAAGTTCGTTAATGATCGGAGGTACACCCGAATTCGCAAACTCTAAAGTATACGTTAGTTAGACTTGTTGCATTATCTCGGGAAATGATACGCTTGAAGGACCAAGGCATTTAGGTTAGCACTAGACAAACAATTATCACGCCACAAGTATGCGACGTGATTATTGAGAATTTCGTAGTGATCGGTTTAAGAAATTAGTAAGACTAAACAACCGTTTTTCCCAAATATTGAACGTATAAACCCGACCTTGTCCACACCCTCAATAACGAGCAACTCAAAGACACAACTTCGAAGAGAAGAGACACAAGTAATCATCTACAACCTTTTGCATAAAATTTTGAGGACGAAATTTATTTAAGGGGGGTAGATTGTAACACTCCAGTTCGAACCCTGGTAGTAACCACTTAAATTGTAACAACTCGACCCGAATCCTAGTTGTAACAGCCGAACTGTAACTACTCACGAAACGATCTAAGCCCAAATACTAGTATTAGCAATGGTTAATTGACGATAACTTAGGTCGCTACATGAACAATGAAAAATCCTAATTAGCTCGAAATCCTAATTTGAACCGAAAATCCTAAAAAGTCTAAATACTCAGAGGCTAAGCCCTAACACTTAGAAAAGTCTCGAAACTGCTTAAATTAGGTAAATAACATAAAAGATTAAATTAAAAAATAAAAATTTTCTATAATTAGGGTAAAATGACCATTTTGTCACTAGTACAGCAAAAAGTCTTAAAAATTTAAAATTTAACACATGGACACCCAAAATTAGATATTTATATACAACTAATTAATAAAATACAAATAACAATAAAAATGACCAAAATACTCTTGCATGGCTGGCCACCTAGGAATTAGCGCCCAAAAAGCTACTTTTTGCCTTTTTAAGCTTAAAAATGAGAAAAAAATTTATAAATTAAGCATTATTTTGATCTAATACTTTTTATACAAGTAATATATATAATAATATAATAAAATAGGTCAACAAAAGTAAACAAATAATTAATTAAATTCTCTACACAATAAATAAGTCAAAAAGCTAATTCTAGTCAAACTAACTTAATTTAACTTAAAAGCCTACACTTATTTAATCGATTGCTATCAAAATTATAATAAATCATGAAAAGACTAAATTAATAGGTTTTAGTAGGTTTAGATACCAAAAGGATACATAAAATTAATATTTTATGCATTTATATTCACAAAAATGTATCAACATACCATTTAAAACCCAAATTAATTGCCCCAAATCTGATTTTTCATATCTCAATAATGTCCCACCTCTCACGCACCCAATGAAATTCAAGAAAATTAAAACAAAGCTTACACACCATGATTAAGTCTCCATTAAAAATTTTGTATAAAAGAAACATGTCAAACACACTTCTCCCCTCCATACATTCGGCTGAGAGAGGTGAGAGAGAGGTTCCAAAAAAATTTTAAGTGTTCTAAGAGAGAAAAAGGAGAGAAGAAAAAAGAAGGAAGAAAGAAGAATGAGGAAAGGAACTAGGAGGGATCTTTAAAGCAAAGTCCTATTCTCCTACAAGTTTCTAAGCATCAAAAGAGGTAAACAACTGCTTCAAATCCTTTGATATTCTCCCCTAAGATACCCCTCAATGCATCTCTATAACAAACCCTAAGAAAATAAAACAAAAAATGAGTCAAAAAGGTGTCATAGGAGTAGAACATGGGCTGTTTGTATAAGATTGTGTTTTGTTTTAGCTAGCATGTGTATGTTTTTAAGTTTTATGACTTGTGTGTATTTTGGAGTTTTGGTTTATTCGAGTTTATAACATGCATACAAAGAAAACATGTAAAAAATGTACACAACATAAGCTAAGCAACCAAAACCCTAAGTAGCCTAATTTTCTGGGCTTACTTACTTTCTGCCACAAACTTCAAAACATCATAAATAAGATGTGATTTCGTTAGGTAGAACTTCAGATATCTCATCTTTACCAAATAGTGTTAGATCTTGACCACTCTGAGTTGCAGACTTTAGAACCCCAATTTAGAGTGAGAACCGAGCTTAAGTCAAAACATAAAACTTGCAGAGAACCTTTTTTTATTTCTGTACACTACAAATAAGCTAAAAATATGAAGTCTTAATAGCTCAAAAGCCTTCCCAAAGTCACTATTAAAATTCAGTGACTGACTGACCTCTCTGTCACATATTTTGTTAAGACCCAAAACCTAACTTTTTAGAAGCCAAATCCAAAGATGGTAAACATGAAAAATGTAGCTAACATATTAAACTAAATACTGAGAAAAAACCAGCCCAAAATACCATCGGATGATGCCACAAAGATTTTGAGCATTCTCTGTTAAAAATACACTCTGCAAACCCTTTTTAGGCTGACTGAACCCATTTTATAAATTGGCCAACATCTCAACCTTTTTCCAAAGAACTCTAAACATGAAACTTGTAGGGGACGCCTTAAACTAAAACCTCACCAAATATTAGAGCCATAACCCATGAATTGATACTCCAAAACAGCGGCTAACAGAAGCTCAATTCCTATGTATTTCTCTGTAAATTGCTGAACCGTTTTTACTTAAATAAAATAAATAACCCCTGTGCCCTAGGATCTAGTATTAGTGATAAACATGAAAATTGTAGAAAATATTTTTATCTAATTGGTGTTAAAATATCAAAAATCAAATCAATGTGTAAGTACTTCAACACTCTATCGTAACTTTAAAACTAGCAATTTAAACTTGTACATAAAATTGGCTAAGTGTTCGAATGGTATGTTAGTTATGAGACTTGAGTATGTGAACCTTATATGAATTTTGTGAGTAACTAGTAATAAAAAATGATGCTTTGATGAAATGAACTCATTCCAATGGTTCGATTTTATACCACATGAATTATGGTTATGCTTTGCATGCTTGTGCGTAATGCTTTAACAAGTTGTATATGTGCCATGTCATGTTTATATACCATGCAATGATTAATTGTACACGAGAGGCATATTGCACGTCATGGACATTTCTCCATTTCATCTTGGGTTATCAGAGTCCCCTTCGTATCTTTCGATTGGGTTAGTTGACATGAAAATCAATTATTCAGTGATTGAATTGGAACTTTTTATTATAAAAAAGGGAGATTTAGGCACCATGGGATCGTCACTAGCTTTAATTAGACTTTGGGTTGATGCTTAACGAATATCCTAGTTTTTAATGTGGGTAACCCCATAAAGACCCATTACGGCATTGGCAATAAGTCCTTGAGGCAGCAATAATATAAAATCACATCACGGCACTGACAATAAGTTCTTGAGGCAGCAATAACATAAAGTCCCATCACGACATTGACAATAAGTCCCATCACGGCATTGACAATACGTCCTTGAGGTGGCAATAACATAAAGTCCCATCACGGCATTGAGAATAAGTTCCTGAGGTGGCAATAACATAAAGTCCCATCACGGCAATGACAATAAGTCCCTGAGGTGACAATGACAACAAGTCCCTTCACGGCGATGACAATAAGTCCCTGAGGCGGCAATAATGATAATAAGTCCATACAAGTAATATAAATAACTCCTGAAGTGGAACTCTTAGTCCCTTCACGGCGATGACAATAAGTCCCTGAGGCGGCAATAATGATAATAAGTCCATACAAGTAATATAAATAACTCCTGAAGTGGAACTCTTATTTTTATTTCTGGATATAAGTCGAGTTGGGCATTGCATTGCATTCATCTGCATCACGCGTTCACACTACTGTTCTTATATGTTCTTATCCTATTGAAAATGATAATTTGCCTATATCTCGGCCCCCCTTAACTTTGCATCGGGTGTTATACGATATATATTATAGAATATCTTGTCGTGAGTTTGTTTGACAGTTTAGAAAATTTGCTTCTAGGCTCCAACTCATGGCATTCGTGCCACAGGTAAAGAAGAAGAACAGTTTGAGGAGGGTGCATTCGTAAAAGACCTCGAGGAGCAGGGAGAGTGACAGGAGTTGGTTAACCCCAACGACGCAGCTTGAAGACGTAGGATGTTTATTTTTTGATCTTTTGTTTAGTTTTTCACGAACATATTGTAACTTTTGTTGTATTTTCTGAATGACTGTAATTATTAAGTATTTTGAACAAATTTTGAACCATTAATGATGTAGTACTTACCTAATGTATTTATGAATATTCGCCTAAAATAAGTTCCTTATTTATAGTTATATATGTCCCGACATGCCCGAAGAACTGGGTGTCACATGCACACACGAACACACGCACGCACACACACAGATCACATTCATGTGACTCTACCAACTCGTGATATAAAATAAGGCTCCGCTGCCGTACGGGCATATAGACCCCGTCACGTTACTACCACACTACAACAAAATAACTCATTATTGACGAAATGATTTCGTCTCTAAATCTATGTATTTCATCGCTAATAGATTCCGTGACGAAAAGACGTCCTCTCCACTTTTGTCTCTAAAGGGTCGTCGCAAAAAGTACCTCGTGACGAAAATTTTATTTCTCACTAAAATTTTGACATTTTGTGATGAAAAATCTTGACTCCTCACCAAACATATACCATTTGTGACGATTTATTGTCATCTTTGGTGACGAAAATAATCGTCACAAAACATATTTCGTCACAAAAAAAGTGAATTGTTGACCAAAGAAATTCATCATAAATACTATTTCGTCACCAAAAATGGAAAATTATTTTTGCGTATAGTGAATTTTTGACAAAATATTTCCTCGCAATATAAAGCAATTTGCGATGAACGCTATTTCTTCGCAAATGAATACAATTAGTGACAAATAATTTCGTGGCAACTTTCTTTACCTAAATTATTAACAACAATTAGTGACGGAAAAATTTGTCGCAAAATCATCGCAAAATCATATTTTTGTGGCAAAACAAATCCCGTCGCTACAATAATGTAAATGGTGGTAAACTATTTCATCACAAATAGATAAAATGAGTAACAAAATTAATCAAAATTCACCACAACAATCAAACACAAATCTCCAATTTGTCTACATAATAATGTAAATGTACTTCTAACTTCAAAAAGATGTATAAAAAAATTCGTTCCAAGTAAATGGACAAAAAAAGATGTTTAATGTGATAAAATAATATTTAAAAAATCGCGACACAACATTCTTCAACGCCATCTTCCTTTTGTAGTAAATCTGCAAACACAATAAGAAAAATATCAAAATAATATATAGTTGATACAATAAATTGTCTTCATATTACTATAAATCTATCTACAACAATTAAAAAAAACTCAAAAAATGACGAATATAAATATTGGTGTTATTGAAGTTGAAAATGTCAACTTTTTAAGTTAAACCCAAACTATTATTTATTGTTTATTAGTTTATTCTCTCATCATAGTACAACCTAAATAATTATACCAAACACCCAATTTAGCTATTTTTTTGAATATCCTATTTTATTGGTTAAAAATACTAAAACAAAAAGAAAAACATTTAAAAGCAAAATATAAAATAATAAAAATAAATAAAAAGAAACTCAAGTAATCTTTCTTTTCCTCTCCTTCCATACTAGTATGACAATAATCAAATGAATTTTATGTCACAGTCAATTGGCGGCACCTTCTGTATGCATAAAACAACCTGCAAGCAAATAAAAATACGAAAAAAATATTCTAAGTGTTAAATTTTTAAAAAAACTTGGCAGAATTTTTCATATTTTTTGGATAATCCAAGTTTACAAAATAACTTGTAATAATGCAACCAAGATAATATACACAGGTTCTGCCTGAGTTTCAACAACAAAAACACAACTTAATACTAAATCATAGGTTATCCATCCTAACTTCTCATGCATATATTAAAAACCTCCAATTCAAATCAATAATATAAATCAACATAAAAAAATAAGAGAAAAATGAGAAGAAAATACTAAGTCATAGACTGATTATCCATCCTAACTTATTTCATGAGAAGATAATAGGAAAAAAAAAAAGCAAACAGTGGACCATATTTCTTTGCCTCTTTAATTCATTGTAAACAATAGAAAGTAATTGATCCATATCTATGCTCTGTCTTCAAAAGTGCCATGTTCTTTTTGTTTGCCTCATATTGTCTCTATAAAAGATAAAATGCTAACAAAAAAATAACATTAGTAAGTTAGGCAGTCATATTCAACAAGCAACAAAAAGTTTGATACCTTAAATTTCTCATCATTCCACTTCTTATGAAAAAATTTTGAGCTTTACTTGTTTTAAAGGATATTGGTTATCATATTTCTAAAAACAATCTAAGTCTAAAACTTAAAAATTTAGGCAGACTTTTCTCTGTTTTTTGGATTATCCTAATTTTTTTCCTGTAAACCTATTCAATTCAAAAATAGATATACTTAGGTACCGTCTACATTCCAAGTCACAATTACAGTTAAATAATACTTAATGACTAGCATTCATCATTCATTACAAATGCATTCATATTCCCAAGAAAATCTATAAAGCTATGTAAGCGTTCA
This sequence comes from Heliamphora pulchella, assembly GCA_032270985.1. NCBI lineage: Eukaryota > Viridiplantae > Streptophyta > Magnoliopsida > Ericales > Sarraceniaceae > Heliamphora > Heliamphora pulchella. The sequence goes on along the minus strand of JAULJZ010128236.1, from coordinate 14,794 downwards.
TATCATTATCCGTTAATAAACTGGGAGTCTAACCAATCACAGGTTCCTCTCCCTAACACAATTTCACAAACATTAATTCTCAAATCACATTCTTTAACCTTTGTATTTATTGTTAGGGTTGGCATACTAAAAATCATATTTTTAGTATTTAATTTTATTTTAATAAAATTAATTTTTCATTTTAGGAGAATCTTTGTGGGCAATGTATGTATATCATTTCTTTGTTACACATGGATGTCGAATATTCTATATAGTATTTAATCTAGTGTGTAGAGTACGGCTTACACACAAAAGACCAGATTTTAGGTTCTTGTAGAATATAAGTTTTATATTCACAGTTTAGATATAAATGGACATACTGTTGGAGGCAATACTGCCAAGATTATGGTTTTTGAAAACGATTTTGGGTAAAAATTTAATTGGACGGGCAAACGCAGAAACGGGCTCCAGATAAATATTTTGACGTTGAATGATCAAAAATAAACCCATGCAACCAAAGTTAATTTAGAAGAAAACCTTTTGTCGATCTAATCTTTAACTACGATTTGATTCCGAGTTAAAACTCTAGTCAGATCTTCTACTGTATTTCCTTACGCGATCCTCGAACGTAGTGTGGGCTACGATCCTCCGAGAACTCATACTGGCAGAACCTTGATATATTTAAGTCTTGAAAGAGAAAAATAATATCATAATAATAATGATATAAAATCATCCAAATCTAGTTCCTCTTACCCGCATATATATAGAGCTACAGTAGGGAGCTGGGGAGTAATTATGAGTTAGACTTCCAGTGAAATATAAACATCTACTGGAGGTTTCAACAATTATGGAAAGACATGCAATGGTTTCTGTAATTTTCATAAAATTTTGAATTACAGTTCACACCACTAAAGAACTATAATTGCACTCTAACCCATAATCTTATGATCTTCTAGTATTGAGCTCCTGTTATTAAATACTTACCATTTCTCCCCACGTTAAGATTCTCGATACCCGCCAATTAAATTTAATTACTGACCATTTAATTTAATTGGCATATTAATATTCTTTAAGCCCTTCCGCTTAACTTATTTGACCACCGGATAATTAAATCTACCTCCAGGGTTTGGCTCGGTCAAAACTTATAAGCATCCTTAAGGGGGTATAGTCAATCCCGATCTTCAAGACGTGGATTCCGTTAATAATTAATATTTGCCATATAAATAATATTGATATCCAACTCAACGGGAATATAGACCCATATAAGATCGCACCCTCTGATGAATCAAAACAACGAATATTAAATATATGCAAATCAATAATTATTTCAAGATTAAAAGAATAAACACTATTCATAATAACCTTGGAGTGTGAATTTATTTATATAGTCAGTATAAAATTAATTATCCCAAATGTTCCATTCAATACACACAAAGTGTACTAGCACAGAGAGTCAGAACAATAGACAATGCTATTATCGGTTCTCCTAACCAAGACAGGCTTACTAAAACTCTGTACTACAGTCGTATCAATGGTATGCCCATTTCCATTTAAACTGTGAACATAAAACTTATATTCTGCAAGAACTTAAAATCTGATCTTCTATGTGCAAATCGTACTCTACACACCATATTAAATACTATACAGAATATTGAATATTCATACATAAAAAAGAAATGATATACATACATTGCTCATAAAGATTCTCATAAAATAGAAAATTAATTTTATTAAAATAAAATTAAATACTAAAAATATGATTTTCAGTATACCAATCCTAACAATCTCCCACTTATACTCAAAACCATCCTGCTATACATCTGACTCCCATGCCCTCTACATGACTATCAAACGTCTTAGGCGGTAAGCTCTTTGTATTGGATCTGCAAGGTTGTCTCCTGATAGAAGCTCTATGTCTGACCAAAAATCTAAGTCTGTGTACCCCAAAGGTACTAGATTACCTGCTTGGTAAATCAACATATAATCCTTACTCCTATTGAGGTATTTGATTATATATTCTTTACCGTGGTCCAATGCTCCGGCCCTGGCTTAGACTGATATCCGCTAACCATGCTAACGGTAAAGCAGATGTCGGGTCTATTGCAAAGCATAGCATACATGAGGCTTCCTACTACCTAAGCATATGGAACAGGCTTTATCTTCTCTATCTCATCAGGTGTCTTAAAACACTGATTCTTGGATAGAGTGATTCCATGCCAGAAAGGCAAAAACCCATTCTTAGAATCTTACATGCTAAAACGAGCATGGATATCATCGATATACTTTGCTTGTGATAAGCCCAACAACCTTTATTTTCGATCTCGCACAAGCTTGATCCCAAAGATGTGACTGGCTTCTTCCAAGTCATTCATATCGAACTGCCTAGATAACTATACTTTAACCGTAGATAATGCCCTCACATCGTTTTCGATTAGCATGATATCATCTATATAAAGTACTAGGAAGATCACCACGCTTCTATCACGCTTTTTGTACACACGGGACTCATCCGGACTTTGATCAAAATCATAAGACTTAATAGCTTGATCAAACCAAGTGTTCCAAGACCTTAATACCTGCTCAAGTCCATAAATAGATCTCTTAAGCTTGCACAACATGTGCTCCTGGCCCTTTGCAATGAATTCGTCTAGTTGTATCATATAGATACCCTCGTCAAGACTTCCGTTAAGGAAAGCTATCTTGACGTCCATTTGCCAGATTTTATAATTGAAATGTGCGGCAATGGATAAGATAATCCGAATAGACTTAAGCATGACTACCGGTGAAAAGGTTTTCTCATAGTCAATTGCTTCTTTCTGAGTAAATCCTTTAGCAACAAGCCTAATTTTGAAGGTTTCAATCTTCTCGTATGCTCCTCTCTTTTTCTTGTAGATCCACTTGCATCCAATGGATTTTATCCCTTCAAGTGGTTCTACAACTTTTCAGACCTGATTGGAATACATAGATTCTATCTTTGAATTCATAGCTCTTTGCCAAAGATTTGCATCTTTGTCTTCTAGTGTATCATTGTAGTTACAGGGCTCGGTATCCAGTTTTGCCGAGATCCTGTCAAACGACTCTCCCAAGAATATATAACGATCAGGTTGATGAATAACCCTCCCACTATGACGAAGAGCTACCTGTGTCTGTGTACTAGCAGTAACAAGCTGTGCAAAATCTGAACTTTGTGCATCAGTACCCTGTTCTTAATTTGCACATGTCCCGATAATCCTCCCACTACGACGAGGTAATGGAATATCAGTGACTTATGGTTCCTCTTCCGTTCTACTGGTATTTTCTCTCAGTTCTTTCAGAATAATTTTGCTATTGGACCTGTGATTCATAATATAATCTTTTTCTAAGAATCGGGTATTGGTGCTAACAATGACCTTCTGATCCTTAGGATTATAAAATAGACCATCTTTTGTTCCCTTAGGACACCCCAAAATGAATCGGATAAACTTGAATAACTCATCATGGATCTTACTATCTCCATAAGAGTCATATTCCTTCTTTATGCTACACCATTCTATTGTGAAGTGTTAGGTGCAGTCAACTGGGATGTAATTCTCTCTGATGACAAGTAGTCCTTAAACTCTCCCAAGAGGTATTTCCAACACGGTCGGATCATAGTGATTTGATACTTTTATCCAGACACTTCTCTGCCTCCGCCTTGAATTCTTTGAATTTATCAAAGAATTCAGACTTACAGTGCATCAGGTAAATGTATCCATACCTTGAGTAGTCATTAATGAAAACTTATGAAATACTCAAAGCCACCTCTAACCCAAATTTTTATAGGATCACACACATCAGAATGAACCAGCTCCAACGGTTCTTTTGCTCTATAGCCTTTGGTTGAAAGGGCCTCTTGGTCATCTTACCCTCTAAGCAAGATTCACAGACTGGAAGTCCCTTCACTTTTAATGAACTCAAAAGTCCATCTTCTAGCAGTCTATTTATCCTTTTTAGATTAATATGATCTAAGCGTAAGTGCCAAAGAAACGCTTGGTTCATTAATGAAGGAAATTTTCTCTTATATGGTAACATAGATGTATTATTCATTTTAGTTAGTTAGAGTGTAGCAGAGATTGGAGTAATAATATAAAGATCATCCATCAATGTACTAGAACAAATAACCCTTTTATTATCCTTAATAACCACAGAGTTATTAAAATAAATTAAATATTCGTCTTTAGCCAATCCAGAAACGAAAACTAAGTTCCTCCTAATGGCAGGTACATAAAGACAATCTCTCAATATTAAAGTTCGATCTCTACCAAAACTGAGAGTGATATATTCTACAGCAACTGCTGTTATTTTTGTATTATTGTCCATATGTAGGTAAATCTCTCCATCACTAAGTTATCGGGTTTCCTAGAACCCTTGCAATGAATTACATACATAATTAGTGGCTCCCGTATCTACACACCAGGTACCGATAGATAACACCGCTAAATATGTTTCCACAACCAGTGAACAGAAATTACCCTATTTGTTCTACTTTTTGAGAAATACTGGACATAGCTTTTTTCAGTGCCGGGTCTGGTTGCAGTGAAAACATCTGCCTTTCAGCTTTTTCACACCAGTCGTGGCCTACTAACTACCCTGAAAATCGTGTCTCCCTGTTTCTAAACATTTTTCTTCTTCATACGTTTCGGCCCAAAGGAAGAACCTTTTTCAGAAACAAACACATTTCATGGTATTAAAGGAATACCATTTGTAGTTAAAGCTATATCCAAGTTATATTTCCAATTAACCAAATTTGGTCCCGTAAGTTTGTTTTCTTTGAGTGTTTAAGCGGATGGGTTGAAATCCATTTTAATCATGAGAATCACATAATTAAAACACCGTTAATTATGATGAGCAAAACTTTGAATTCATTTTAATTTGATTTCCTTTACCATTTTAAAATTAATTTGCCAGCAGCCTGGTAACCTGTCACGGCCCAAACTCCAGGCCACATGAAATACCCATAGACAACCAAACATGATACCCTACCCGAGAATACACTCTCAATTTAAACCAGACATGCATTGTATACAAACGCCAAACTGCAACATTACACGGCTCCAACGCCTGAAAAACATGTTACAAAATACATGTAAAAAAAGACAAAAAAAGAAGACTACAGCTTTTCCACCTCTCCCGCACCTCCTGATCAACTAGCATGACCGGTACCTGAAGAAAAACAAATTCCACACCGTGAGCCAAAACTCAGCAGATTCTAAACATGATGTCCATGATGTCCATGGCCCCCTGGGTAAGAGAATAGAACTCCTCCCTGCATAAGTCCCTCCTCGAAGCTGGGAAGTATCTCTCCAGAAAGACTCATGTAAAAGCTGCCCATGTGGCCCCTACTGTAGTCCTGGCATATCTCCACCACTGCTGAGCATCACCTCTTAGCTGAAAGGTGGCAAAAGAAACCCGCACCTCATCCTCCACAATCTGTAATGTGTCCAGGATCCGAGTCGTCAACTCCAACCACTCTGTCGCCATAAGAGGATCAGGATCTCCTGCAAAGGTAGGCAGATCCATACGCCAGAACTCCCGCATCGCAACTGTAGCCCTCGCCTCAAGTACTGCCTCCCTCCCCCTAATAGGCTCACCCCTAGCAACCAGCTACTGGATAGAACCAACCAGCACACGCAACAACTCCGTCGCATCTATCGGTCCCTGGGAGCATTAGCATCCCCAGCATTAGGAATAGGAATATCCCCTTGGCCAGCACGGCCACGGCCTCGCCCTCTCCTTGCCGACATCACGTCTACATGAAAGCAAAGCAATATATAAGATGCATCACATAACATGAACATAAACGCTAAACACTTAGCATGCTATCACATAGCCACATAGGCTTATGCTAAACAACTCCACATATACCGAGGAGGACCAACAAGAATGACACGTCAATCTAGATAACCTACTCGGATTCCCTGATAGAAATCACGTCAGCTAAACACGTTTCTAACATGGCTCCCAAGTTTGTTAATCCAAATGCCTAAAGGCAAGACTATTACTCCTAAGTTTCAACCCCCATGCTCACATATACACATCGTTCACGTATGACTCGTATGCTATCACGTTCATGTTATCAAAGCATCTAAACACATGCCGTCAAGCACACACAATCAACCTCACACGGTAATGCAACCTCTTCCCACGGCTCTTAGGTATTTGAATCTAGAGCTCTGATACCAAGTTGTCACGCCCCAAACTCCAGGACACGTGAAATACCAATAAACAACCAAGCATGATACCCTACCCGAGAATACACTCTCAATTTAAACCACACATGCATTGTATATAAATGCCAAACGACAACATTACACGACTCCAACGCCTAAAAAATATATTACAACATACATGTAACAAAAGACAAAAAAGAAAGACTACAGCTCTTTCACCTCTCTAGCATCTCCTAATCAACCAGCGTGACCGGTACCTAAAGAAAAACAAATCCCACACCGAGAGCCAAAGCGCAGCAGATTCTAAACAACATATGCAGTATAAGCTAAACATGCTCGATAAACGAAGTGCACTTTTTGACTCTCTTTCAAGCCATTAAAACAATTTGAAAATAATTTTAGATCACGACTCACCAGAGCCAGAAAACCATTTTCACATGCAAGGAAAAGCGAAGATAAAAACCATTTTTTCGGCTCATCAGAGCCTTGAAAACGATTCTAGTATTATGACTCCTGTAGGCCGTTAATACAGATTTTTAAAAAATTGGTCTATCCGTCCCAATATGCAGTACATGCAATCCATGAATCTTCTCGGACTTTTACCAAAGGACCACTGCCCCAACTAATGCATCTTCTCGAACTTTAACCGAAGGACTACCGCAGCCCCAATCGCATAAACACCTGCTTTCGCATCCTACCTCATACACCGGCTTCACAACCTACCTCATACACCGGCTTCGTAGCCTACCTCATACATTGGCACACACACACACACACACACACACACACACACACACACACACACACACGTACATCATCAACTTGGATTTACATCTACTGGATCACAGATTCATCTAAACCATTTCATACACATATGCAAACCTAAACTAGAATTTAAAGCATATAACCATGTATCAACACGACGTTTCACAAACCACGTCACATGCCTATAAAACTCTAGGTTTTAAAATATAAACCATGTTACACATAACGATATTACCTTATGTAATTCACTTACATATTTCGTACATAAATAAAAAGAGTTATAAATGTACGAACCAGTTATAAAAGCACATAGCCACATAAAACCTCACACTACGACGTCACCCATCACATAACCCGACATCCATTCACGGGACAACCGACACGACCACAACTAGCCCAAACACTCCCAACACGGCCATCACTGACCCACGACGCTCACCCGCGCCAACACAAACCCAACAGCAAACCACGCACCTAACCGTGCATCAACAATCCGTATCTACCATGCACGTCACCCATGAGGGCGACACTCAAACGCACACCCGAGGCCACAACACGACCCCCGAAACCACCAAACAATCAACCGAACCCCCAAAAGGAATCCAAAGGTATTTAAATCAAGTAATTCCCATAAATTAATCAATTGAATACCATAGGATCCCAATCGAAAACCAAGGAATCAACCCAAAACCATAAACCAACAGCCCACAACTTTAGTCGACCGAACCCCACCTCCAGTCGACCGAACACCTTACTGAAAGACCACAAAATTCCAAAACACACGGTTCAGTCGACCGAACCCCTTGGTTCAGCCGACCGAACCCCATGGTTCAGTAGATCGAACCTCGACGAAACTCAATCCCGAGCTACGGGTTTCTACATCCAAACCCCAAATCGAAGCCTCCAAACTCCGATTCAACACCCGTAAACATCCACACACCTAAACCTAACACCAAGACCTCAAAAGAAACTCCCGACACCCGATTCCATCCACAGAATCGCCGAAAATGAGTTTTAAGCCCAAAATCCAACTTTGAAACAAACGCAGATCTACAGTAATTTACCCATTGAAAACACCCACATTTACCCATAGCACCCTTATACAGTAGTAGGGTCTAGAATCCTACCTCAGTAAGTTAAAAACTCGATGCCCCAAACCACGTGCAAAATCAAGCTTCGCTAGAATTAAAATCTGACCGGATGGTTGCGTAGCCCACCGTGCCAAAAGTAAGGATCCGCTATTGGATCGTTGAAAATCGAGCCCCGAGCCCCCGAGAACTTAGAGAGAAGGCAGAGAGAAAACAAGAAGCTTGTTGGAGAAGTTTTGAAAAATATCTTTATGAAAATATCTAACTCCAGATATTTATAGGCCTCCAAAATATCCTTTATTTAAATTTTTGAAATTCGCATCGTAATACCCCACGGCCCCCAGAACCTTCCCCATATGCATCTCTACCCTCAAACATGCATCAAAATCATATAAAATATGCTGCAACGAAAACACATAACGCGCGTCAAAAAATGCCGAAAATGAAAACTGGTCAGGGTCTCACATAACCTGAGAATAGCGTGTCTTGTTGAGAGAGCGTCTACTATCCTTCATAAGACTATACATGCCAATTCCTTTTAATTTTACTATCTAGGCAACTGACCATGCCAAGTAAAATTAAATAGCTGACATAGTATCGGTCCAATATATAATAGTAGTGACTCTGTTCGAAATGATACTATTGTATACAGCTAAGTGTTAACCATCAACTAATCGCAAATTAATCGCTTTGCAATGAACCATTCAGTTAGAGAAGTGATCCACACTAACAATTATCTAAAATTATCCCTAAAGGAGGTTTGTACTGGCAATATCGCAATTAATCTGTCCGTTGGGGTGCAAGGCCTTACTGTCGACTCGCAGGGTTTAATTACATCGCCTGCAAACTGATGATGGAGACCGCATGATTTATCTGTGAATAAATTTCATCTCCCACTTAAATTTTTAAAATATTTTTTTAGGGTTATAAAAATTCGTTTAATTAAAATAAATTTATTAATTTTAAAAACCATACGATCTAAAAGAATCAAACATCTTTTCGTGTAGACGATTCCAAAGATTCTGATTTATCAAACAATCTTTCAGTGTTTAAATGCGTAACAAATAAAATTTAATAAATGCACAGTTTTTCGTTTAGTTTTTCAGCAAAGTTAGTGATTAAAGGTATTTATTTATTTTATTTATCGTCCCATATTTTTCAAAAATTAATAATTTATTTTGATTAAATTTTTTTTATTTAATTAATTCAAAATTCGAAATTAATTCTCATGTTTTTTCAAGATATCTAATTTTAAAAAAAATCATCTTAAACGTGATATTTTGTAAAAAATAAAATATCTAAAAAATTTTCCTTTAATTAAAATTAATTAATTAAAAAAAACTCAATTTTATTATTTATTACAAAATATTTTAATTAAAATCGAATTTTCAAATTAATTAAAATAACATGATAAATAAAACCAATATCTATCATCTACGCAGTTAATATAAAAAAAATTAAATGCAAGATAAATATAATATCGATTTTATGATCGAATTAAAACTCTAAAGAGTTTCAGTCTCCTGTTCAAAAATAAGTTTGAAAAGTTTAATCTTTATCAATATTTTGTATCCCGTTTGTATCAGAACTCCTTGATACTATCTGATATATCAATATATATCATATCAGTCTCGTATATATAAGAATATGCATCAAACCAGCCCCGGAAGAGAGAAAATCACCAGACCACCACTAGCCACCATCGGCGCCACCTCGCCGCCATCTTCAGGCGGTTCGTGCTGCCTCATCCGAACTCCATTTTTGACGAGTTTTATATCGTTGAAAAGCACTCGAAATATGAAATTTTTTTGCTAAAAAATCTGCTGAAAAATTGCTTGGAAAATGGCCGAAAAAATAGCCCGAACCTTAAAAATGTTGCTGCCTGCCACAGCACTGCGCCACCAACTTCCCGTGGCTTTTTTGACCTCTTCACGAACTCGGTTTTCGACGTACTTTATATCAAAAGAAATCTATCGAAAAGTACTATTTTTCTATGAAAAAATATGCTTGAAAACAGCTTGGAAAACCACCAAAAAATTGCCTGAAACGGACTGCCGCCGCTCACCAGCGCCGCTATTTTTTACCGCCAACTTCCCGAGACTGTTCCGGCCTCATCCGACCTCTGTTTTTGAGGTAATTTATATTAAAAGAAAACTATTGAAAAGTACTATCTTCCTTTAAAAAAATCCTTCTCGAAGATAGTGTAAGAAACTATAAAAAAAACTGCCTGGAAACTATTACTGTAGGGCCGCCGCCACCAGGAAAAATCGCTGCTATTTTTTTTCTTTTTTTTAATGCATTGTTTAGCCCAATTCTTTTTTTGGTTTTTGACAGTATTTTAAGGTATGTTTTACTACTATTTTAGGTTTAAAAAATTTCTTAAAAAATAGTCCCAAAAATGGCCTAAAAAATCCTAAAAATTGCCGTCGAACCGCAGCCAACAAAGCCGCCAGAACCGGGCTGTTTTGGCAATTTTTCCTTGCTATTTTTGAATTATTTTTTATACTATTTTTTACAAATAAATACTGCAAAAAAACTCACTGAAAAAAATCGTTTAAAACCATTAAAACTTACCGCGATCTGTGGCCCGTAAAAATCCGAACCACCGCCAGTGCCACCTCCGTTCTTCTCCCTTTTTTTTTCTTTTCAATTACATAAAATAAAAAAATATATATACAAGACCAAGAAACTAAAAAATAATAATTTTTACATTGATCTTATGCCTTCGTAGAGCTCACAATCAATTAATCGATCACGGTCAACGCCCGTGATTAAAAAAAAATAAATTACCATTCATGCATTCAATCAAACACGAAAATAAATGATGATCATAAAATCGGGATTAGAACACCTGCAAAACAAAGTTAGCAACAGTTCTAAAACTACCCGGCCCCAATAACCGTAAACAAAAAACAAAACGGCTCTGATACCAATTTGTTGGAGGCAATACTGCCAAGTTCAAGGTTTTTAAAAACGATTTTTGATAAAAAAAAATATTAACTAGATGGGCAAACACCGAAACGGGCTCTAGATAAATATTTTGAAGTCGAACGATCAAAAATAAATCAGTGCAACAAAAGTTAATTTAGAAGAATACCTTTAGTCGATCTAATCTTCAACTACGATTCGATTTCGAGTTAAAACTCCAGTTAAATCTTCTACTGTATTTTCTTACGCGATCCTCGAACGTAGTATGAGCAACGATCTTTCGAGAACTCGTACCGATAAAACCCCGATATATTTAAGTCTTGAAAGACAAAAATAATATCATAATAATAGTGATATAAAATCATCCAAAACTAGTTCAGCCTACCCACATATATATAGGTTACAGTAGGGACCTGGAGAGTAAGTATGAGTTAGACTTCTAGTGGAACATAGACACCTACTGGAGATTTCTGCAATTATGGAAAGACATGCAGCAATTTTTGTAATTTTTATAAAATATTGAGTTACAGTTCACACCACTAAAGAACTATAATTACACTCTAATCCATAATCTCAAGACCTTCTTGCATTGAGTCCTGTTATTAAATGCTTACCATTTCTCCCCACGTTAAGATTCCCAATACCTGCCAATTAGATTTAATTACTGATAATTTAATTTAATCGGCATCTTGATATTCTTTAACCCCTTCTGCTTAACTTATTTAACCGTCAAATAATTAAATTCACCTGCAGGATTTGGCCTGGTCAAAACTTATAAGTATCTTTTAAGGGGTATCGTCAATTCTGATTTTCGGGACGTAGATTCCGTCAATAATTAATATTTGTCATATAAATAATATCGCTATCCAACTCACTGGGAATATAGATCTAGATAAGGTCGCACCCTCTAATGAATCAAAACAACGAATATTAAATATACGTAAATCAATAATTATTTCAGGATTAAGAAGATATGTACTATTCATAATAACCTTGGGGTGTGAATTAATTTATATAGTCAGTATAAAATTAATTATCCCAAATATCCCATTCAATACACACAAAATGTACTAGCACAGAGAGTCAGAACAATAGACGATGTAATTATCTATTCCCCATAACCAAGGCAGGCCTACTAAAACTCTGTGCTACAGTCGTACCGATGGTATGTCTATTTCCATCTAAACTGTGAACATAAAACTTATATTCTGCAATAACCTAAGATTTGATCTTCTGTGTGCAAGCTGTATTCTACACACCAGATTAAATACTATACAGAATATTGGACATCCATGCATAACAAAAAAATAATATACATATATTTCTCATAAAGATTTTTATAAAATAGAAAATTAATTTTATTAAAATAAAATTAAATACTAAAAATATGATTTTCAGTATAACAACCCGAACACATACCATCGGTGCGACTGTGGTATAGAATTTTAGTAGGCCTGTCTTGGTTACAGAGAACAGATAATAGTATCGTCTATTGTTCTGACTCTCTGTGTAGTACACTTTGTGTGTATTGAACGGGACATTTTGGGTAATTAATTTTGTACTGACTATATAAATCAATTCACAACCCAAGGTTATTATGAATACCTATAAAAAAATGTTATTATAAATAGTGATTATCCTCTTAATTTTGAAATAATTATTAATTTGCGTATATTTGGTATTCGTTATTTTGGTTCATTAGAGGGTGCGATTTTATATCGGTCTATATTCCTGGTGAGTTAGATAGTGGTATTATTTATATGGTAAATATTAATTATTGACGGAATCCACATCCCGAAAATCGGGATTGATGATAGGATGCTTATAAGTTTTGATCAGGCCAAACCCTACAGGTGAATTTGATTATCTAGCGGTCAAATAAGTTAAGCGAAAGGATTTAAGGAATATCAAGATGTCGATTAAATTAAATTGTCAGTAATTAAATTTAATTGGCAGGTATCGAGAATCTTAACGTAGAGAGAAATTATAAACATTTAATAACAGGAGCTCAATACAAGAAGGTTTTGAGATTATGGGTCAGAGTGCAATTATAGCTCTTTAGTGATGTGAACTGTAATTAAGTGTGTTATAAAATTTGTAGAGACCACTGCATCTCTTTCCATAGTTGTAGAAATCTCTAGTAGGTGCCTGTGTTCCACTGGAAGTCTAGCTCATAATTACTCCCCAGGTCCCTGTTGCAACCATATATATATGTGGGTAGGTTGAACCAATTTTTAATAATTTTATATCATTATTATTATGATATTATTTTTGTCTTTCAAGACTTAAATATATCGGGATTCTGTCGGTACGAGCTCTCAGAGGAACGTAGCCCACACTGCTTTCGAGGATCGCGTATAGGAATACGGTAGAAGATCTGACTGGAGTTTCAACTTTGAATCAAATCGTAGTTGAAGATTAGATCGACAAGAGATATTCTTCTAGATTAACTTTAGTTGCACGGGTTTTATTTTGATCGTTCTGCATTTAAAGTTTTATCTGGAGCCCGTTTCAGCGATTGCTCGTCCAGTTAATTTTTACTGAAAATCATTTACAAAAATAATGATCTTGACAGTTTTGCCTCTAATAAATTAGGATCAGAGCTGTTTTATTTTTTATTTACGATTATCGGAGCCGGATAGATTTAGAACTATTTCTAACTTTATTTTGCAGGCGTTCTAATTCCGATTTTATGATTATCCTTTATTTTTATGTTTGATTGAATGCGTGAATGATGATTTAATTATTTTTTTTAACCACGAGGGTTAATCGTGGTAGATTGATTGTGAACTCTACGGAGGCATATGATCAATGTAAATATTATTTTTTGATTTTTAATTTTTTTTATTTTATATTATCAAAATAAAATAAAAATAATAATGAAGAACAAGGTGAAGGAGCAGCCAAACAAGGCCTTGGCAGCGGCACTGTGGCACATTGCTGTGTGTTTCAAAAAGCCGATTTCAAACAGTGGCTCAATATCCCAAACATCAAGCAGCAGTCTCCAAAACCGCTGCACCATACGCGGCCTTGTGTTGCACAGTTTCCCAAGATGTTTTAGCAGCGTCAAAAGAAGGAAAAAACTGTTCCAAACAGCCCCTAATCCAAAACAGTTTTCTTCCACAAACAGTGCAGCAAACTGAGGCGCAAAACTGAAGCAAAACAGTTTTTTTTCTCAAAAAACTGCTGGGTCCCCAGATTTTTTACAAACAAGCGCATGGTTTTTCAACCAAACAGCAGCAGTGTGCGCCAAATAGGCACTGTTTTTTTCAATAACAAAAGTATTTTTCCAACTCAGCAATGCAAGCACACAGTAGCCGGTTTTGAAGCACTGTGCGTGATTTCCAAACGCACAAACGGAGGTGCTGTTTTCAATCTCCAAACGGCAGCAAGCGTTTATTTTTGTGGTGCGAATTCTGGCGGTTTTCTAGAACACAGTTTGGAGTAATTCCCAGGCAGCGTGTACCCAAAACAGTTTCCATAAAATAGTATACCGAAAACAGTGTTTTTAATTAACACGAACACTCGCGCCAGGTGTTTGGAATTGCAAGGAGACTGTTTCGTGTTTCAGTTGGCTTGATTTTTCTGATATAGATAAAATCAAAAAATCTTAACGCAATAGAAAAAATTGAAATTATGCAGCAACTGAAAGACTGAAAGTTTATTTTTAACATGAGACTAAAACTATTTAGAGTTTCAAATCGATCATAAAATCAGGATATTTATATTTATCTTACATTTAATTTATTTTTATATATTAACTGCGTGCATGATAAATATTGATTTTATTTATCCTGTTAATTTAATTAATTCAAAAATTCGATTTTAATTAAAATATTTTGTAAT
>JAULJZ010128225.1:0-10990 GCA_032270985.1 Heliamphora pulchella | reverse complement strand
TAAGGTACCTGCCATTGGAAAAGCTTGCACTGGCCCAGGTCGTCGCTTCTCGCAAACTCATTCACTACTTCAGAGCTCATCCGATCAAGGTAATCACCAAACACCCTCTTTAAGCATTACTTCGTAAAGCTGACTTTTCAGGAAGAATTGCAAAGTGGGCTGTGGAGCTCGGGGAACACGACATTACTTTTAGCCCAAGGACGGCCATAAAAGGTCAAGTTTTGGCAGACTTTATAGCCGAATTCAGGGAAAATAGCCATGCTATTTCTCTGGCTTGCCTGGCATCAGCCGTTACTTCTGATGAAAAAATGGTGATTTTTATAGAAATACTCCAACAACCGAGCATTGTCAACCACGAAGAAAAGCTGATTTACTGCTCGGAATTGGGTCCAAGTTGGATGGATTCCATAAAGGACTACTTGATGAAAAACATGCTCCCAGACGATCAAAGAGGAGCTCGGATGGTAAGAAAGAAGTCAGCAAGGTTCTGGGTCTTCGGTTCGGGGGACCTGTACAAGAGATCCTTCTCTGGACCCTACCTCTTCTGTGTGCACTCGAATAAAGTCCAAGACCTCTTGTTCGAAATACATGAAGGAATCTGTGGCAGCCATACTAGAGGGCGGTCATTAGCTCACCGAGCAATTTTTTAGGGCTACTGGTGGCCCTACATGCAGAAGGACACAGAACAGTATGTGCCGAAGTGTGAGAAGTGCCAGAGGTTCAGCTCGAACATACACATCCCAGCCGAAGACTTCTCCCCACTCACAAGTCCATGGCCCTTTTCCCAGTGGGGGTATGACATAGTTGGCCCCTTCCCAAAGGCCACAGGCAACTGGAAATATCTTCTCGTCACCACGGACTACTTCACTAAGTGGGTAGAGGCTGAGCCTTTGGCCAATATCAGGGACGTTGATGTAAAGAGATTCATGTGGAAGAGCATCATCACCCGGTTCAGCATCCCTCGAGCAATTATCTCCGATAACGATACTTAGTTCGACAGCTCCCTATTTAAGAACTTTTGTTCGGGGCTAGGGATCAAGAACTACTTCTCTACCCCAGCGTATCCTCAAAGTAATGGGCAGGCAGAAGCTACCAACAAGACTATCATTGACGGGCTGAAAAAGAGGCTGGATGCCGCCAAGGGGAGGTGGGTCGAAGAACTACCCTCAGTCCTATGGACTTACAGAACTACTCTGAGGATATCTATAGGTGAAACCCCATTTTCCTTAGCTTATGGGGTGGAGGCAGTCATACTACTAGAGGTTGGGTTACCAACGATCCGAACAGAGGTAAGCGCCCCCGAAGCAAATGATAAGGCACTTGCCTTGGACCTAGACTTAGCCGAAGAGCGAAGGATAATGGCCACCATTAAATTAGCAGCCTATCAGCAGGCCTTTGCCAAAGGGTATAATAAGAGGGTGAAACACCGTGAGTTCGGCATAGGAGATCTGGTCCTAAGGAAAGTGCTCGGCCATATGAAGGATCCAATACAGAGAAAGTTGGGCCCGAACTGGGAAGGTCCGTACAAGGTTACTTCCAAGGATGCCACTGGAGCATACCACCTAGAAGACATGAGTGGAAAAGCAATCCCTAGGCCATGGAATGCAAACAATCTCCGTAAATTTTACTTTTAAATCTTTTAGTTCTTTGTAATTTTCTATTTTTAATAAAACGCCGCTGTTCGGCATGAACTTTTTCCTTCGCTTTTAAGTTTTTATCAACTGATATTACTGACAAAAACTTGGGGGGCATACCCTGAGTACGACAGGCACAGTGAGCTTCAACAAGCCTAAGTTCGACATTTATCCGAACTATCTAATCCCTTAGTATGGATGTTAATCCCATACTTAGGATATCTAAGCCTAAAAAGGCCAAGTTCGAAGTTTATCCGAACTATTTAATCCCTTAGTATGGATGTTAATCACATACTTAGGATGTTTAAGCCTAATAAGGCTAAGTTCAATGTTTATTCAAACAAATTTAACCCTCAGTATGGATGTTAATCCCATACTCATGATATTTAAGCCTAATAAGGCTAAGCTCGATATTCATCCGAACTCATTAAACCCTTAGTATGGATGTTAATCCCATACTTAGGATGTTTAAACCTAAAAAGGCTAAGTTTAAAATTTATCCTAACTCATTGAGCCCTTAGTATGGATGTTAATTCCATACTCATGGTGTTTAAGCCTAATAAGGCTAAGTTCGATGTTTATTCGAACAAATTTAACCCTCAG
This sequence comes from Heliamphora pulchella, assembly GCA_032270985.1. Classification (NCBI taxonomy): domain Eukaryota; kingdom Viridiplantae; phylum Streptophyta; class Magnoliopsida; order Ericales; family Sarraceniaceae; genus Heliamphora; species Heliamphora pulchella. The sequence goes on along the minus strand of JAULJZ010128225.1, from coordinate 8,753 downwards.
TATGGATGTTAATCCCATACTCAGGATGTTTAAGCCTAATAAGGCTAAGTTCGATGTTCATCCGAACCCACTAAGCCCGTAGTGTGGATGTTGAATCTCATGCTTGGAATGTTTAACCATAAAAGGATTAAAAGTTTGATCTCACATTTGGGACAATTAAGCTTAAAAAGCTAAGTATGGAAGTATGTCCGAATTATTTGGACTCTCAGTATGAAAGTTTATCAGAAGTAATGCAAATGTAAAGACCAAGACAAAATAAAAAGTTCTTTTCATTAATATAAGGAGGGGCTGGAACCCTCAAAGTTATAAGAATGAATCCCGAAGGGCAGTACAGAGATAATTTAATAACAAAAAAGAAAAATCCTCAGGGGGCAGCAAGGAAGTCTTTTGTCGTTTCAATCGAAGTGCCAACGTCCTCGGCCACCACAGGCGCAGCTACTTCTTCCTCAACTTCAGCAACTCCAACTACAGCTACCTGGACTTCCCCGGCCTCTTCTGCTCCTTCCTCACCGACTTGCTTGCTCAGTAGGGGTACTTCGGTGTACAGAGGAGAGGAATCTTCAACCCTTGCGGCCTTGAGGGTTGCCTCCCAGGCATAGCCAAAGATAAAGTCTTGAAGCCCGAGAATTTGGGCCTTATAGTTTTCAGTCGCCTCGGCAAAACCCTCGGCATAGGACTTTTCCTGGGCAAGCGCCAACTTTGCTTCAACCTTCTCGATCTGGGCCTGGGAGGCTGTTAGGGCCTCCTCTTTCTCCTGGATGTGCCTTTTTAGGGCTGCCTCATGTACTTTCAGCTCGGAGGCCCTTGCTCGGGCAGCATCAGCAACTCTAGTCTTCTCCCGAAGACTTCCTTCTAGCTTCCCAATTTGCTAGAGGTACTTGAAGTTAGCCTGACAGGCTACTTTAATAACCAAAAGAAGGCCGGACCAATAGTTGTTCGGTCCATATGAGCTCGGCCCACCCCAAAAAAGGACAGCCCGGACCAAGAGGAGCCCATGTCGACCACAGAGAAGGATAATCCTGTAAGTTTCCGTTCTTAGCACGATCCGATCAGATCTATAGGATGGAAACAAATCTACAGGATAGATGAAAACAAATCATATCTGCATGATAGGAAACAATTCCTAACTAATAGGAGGTAGAATCCTAAGAGGATTCTGCCTCAATTAGTCTTGACCCCTATATAAAGCGAGACATCCCAAACCACTAGGTACGCAATTTTTAAGCCCAAGCTCTTGCCTAGAAACCTCTCTGAGAAATATCTAACTTGAGCGTCAAAGTGCCTCTCGGTCACACTCGGCCGGTAGGCGCTAACGGCGTTCTTGATGGTTACAGGAGTTCGGCGACAAAGTAAAAAGCATCCAGTGAGTTCGGTGGCGAGCAGTTCGATCCATATTTTGTTCGGGGTCATCGTTATTGGGGTAGTTTACCAGGTCCTAATTGTGCCGAATAAGCCCTAACCAGATTGTACCGCGCACAAAAACATATAAAAAAAACACACTTCATGAACATTAAAAAATAGACTAAAACAAGCAAGACCGGATTAAAAATTTAAAATATTTAAATTAAAAAATTAGATAAAAAAATATATAAAAACAAAATCAATAGAACATATTAAAAAAGAACCTATTTCATGAAAGTTAAAAATAAGAATAAAAAATTAGAAATATTAAATACCCTGATTTTTAAATTAGAATAAAAAATATATAAAAGACAAAAATGTATATATATAAAGGGCAAAAATGGTAGACGAAAAAAGAAACTCTCTCCATTCAATTTTTTCTTATTATATAGGGTAGAGAAAATTACAAAAAATAAAATTAAAAATATATAAATGATTCACCGAATAATTAGTAAAACAGTTTACTTGTTCTTATATTATAAAGAATAAATATAATATTAAAAATCAATTTGACGAAAATAATACGTCATACCGGCATTGCACGGAGGAGCGCGGACACGTGGCCCAGTTTTGTAGTGCCGACAATCGCTATCATCGATTCCACATCAACTTTATCAGTTTTACAAAGAAAATTATAATATTTTTTTTTTCGGAAATGCGTTTAGAAACTTTAAAAATATAGTCTCAAAAATAAATTTTAAAATTTAAAAAGGTACTGTTAAAGAATGCTCAATGGATCTTCAATAATAGTTTAATGGAGATAAATTTTTTTTAATTTTAATATATTTTTTTGATGTATAACTTATTATTTTTACAGATATTAATACACTTTGTATAAATATTTATACATTAAATATTCTTTAACCACTGGCCAATAGATTTCGGTTAGCATTTTCTAATTTAAAATTAAGAGTGAAGACTTAGTGCCTGTTTGGATGTTTAAAAAGCTTGATTTTTAAGAGATTTAATTTTAAAAATAAATAATAAAAAAAGTTAGATTGCTTGGAATAATTTTTTTGTAGTTGTTTTTTTATTTTTTGTTTTTTTATTAAAATATCTAAAAGGCCATTATTTTTAGCTTTTAAATTGTAAAGTTTGGGATGTTAAGGCAGATTTTTTTTGTGATTAAGGTTAATTTTTTAAAGTAGGGGTATTATAGTAATTTTATTTAAAAAATATGGTGTTTGGGATATATATTGCTTTTTTTTTAATTAAGAGATAAAAAAATTAATTAATTTTTTTTTAAAACTAAACAGTACAACTTAAAAATTAATTTCTTTTATAAAAAACGAGTTTAAAAGCTATCCGAAATAGGCTCTTAACTTTTCATTATACGAGTCCCTCTTAAAAAAATATCTAAACTATTTTTTTTGAGTTTTAGGTATTTTTCTAAGTCACTATTCTAAATTTATAGAATATTGAATAAGTATGTTTTATAAATAAAAAAACTCCATATATATCTAAACCCAAAAAGTAAAAAAAAATTAGGAAGCAACTTCTGTAGTTTATTTTATTGTTCTCACTATATAAATTATTTGCACAAAATTTAAATTAATCAAATACTATTAAGTGTTTTAAAAAAATCACATTTTTATTAAAAAGATAAACGTGACTTCACATTTAATTTTTTTTAACACAAATATAATTTATTCAGATACTTAGCGATGTTCAACTAATTTAGTTTTTTGCATAATTATTTTATATAAAATAAATTATTAAAATCATCAAAATAGATCTATTTTGAATCCAAAAATAAATTGAACTGGACCAGTCTAGTTTCCATGGGAACTGGAGAAGTTGCATCCAAAAAATTATTTGGTATCTTTTAATGTTGGTTTAAAACTTTTTTTAATATTTGACTTATATTTCACTCAAAATACTTGAAGTAGCTTCAAGGCTATAATAGTGTTTTGATTTAAAATAATTTAAAGCCACTTATGAAGACATTCTAAAAGGATATAATGATATTTTATTTTAACAGCCAAAAAACCTTGAAGTTAAACGCTAAATAAAGTTATAAAGCAATTTAAGTCAAGATCGCCAAATATTTGAGGGAATTATGTCCTTTTTATTTAATTCTTCTCAATAGGTTAGGTTAAATTCACTTACCAAATGTGGTCTTATTAAGGTTTCATTTGGCAACTGGCTTAAAGGTAGGTTTTTTGCTTTTTTACTTAGAGTCTGAAAAGTTAAAAAGTTTTGTTTTTCAACTCAAAGCCTTTTAGTTTTTTTGCTTTTTGCATAATCTTTTTTTATATTGTTAAAAAATATCATAATTTTTATTATACATATCTATTTTTTTTATAAAATATATTTTTAAAATGTACTTGACAAAATCTATCAAACAAAATTTATATTGAATATAAAATTATCCAAAAAGAAATTTTAAAAAATTAAAGCAATTTTAAGCAAAAACTTTTACATTTTAACTTAAAACCACTTAAACTTTTGGTTTAAAGTTACCCTATACCCTCCCAAACGAACTTTTGACTTTTTGAATTTAAAATGACTTTATAAATAAAAAGTTTAACTTAAAATCAAATTGCCAAACAAGACCTAAGTTAGCTTAAAGTCACTTATCAACCGAGGTTGTAATTAAGTTATTATTATTCTTACTTAAGAAATAAAAATAGAATAATATTATCTCGCTCAATATATATTCGGCTAGGATTTGGATCCTTCCCATTTTATAAAAGAAATAAAGGCCTCTTTAGTCTTTATTTCCATCTTATAGTATTTCCAGTAGGTCCATTTTGATAATTCAAATTATTTATACTATATAAAATATAGAAAAGGTTATTCATGCAAAATGGTAAATCGATCCGAGATTCGCAATTTGATGGTTGAATCACATCAATTATAAATAAATTGTACAATATAATCTCAAAATCAGACACATCGTTCATTAGATTAGGATAAAATGTATTTTGACTATATATATAATTATCAATGCCTAATTAATTTAATTTTTTGTTGGTATAATTTTCTCGGTAAGTTTTTATGTTAATTCAAACGATAATATTTTTTAGATTTCTTTCCTTACAAGAAATCATAAAAAAAAAACCACTTGACCAAAAAATATAAAAATTCAGATAAAACGAAAAAAGGTACTTTAAATTCTTTATGTGGCTTTTTTTTTGTCTTTAGTAAATTTTTTTAAAAAAAATTTCTAACGGCTATATTTTTAGACTTGTTTTATCATGATGAATCGAAAAAATAAAAAAATTAGTCCAAAAAATTTAAAAGTTTATAAAAGACGAAAAAAGCCACAAAAAGGCCACTACGAAAGCTAAACCAAACAGAGCCGATTAATTACAACTTATCAGCTTAATGAGATCTGATTAATAGATATATAAAAAAATATTAATATTAATACTAATATTAATATTAGAGGTTTGATTTATTACTTCTATAAATATTATTATATTTTGTACACATATTCATATATTATTTACTTATTATCCAAAGTCCACTAAACATTCTCTAGGATTTTTCAAGGATAAATAATATTAAAAAAATTTAAAATTGTAATACATATTTTGAAAATATGAATATAATTTTAAAAATATTTATTCATCTTTTAAAGCGATAATACATTTTTACTGTTTAATTAAGGGTGATTAGCAATTTTCATTGTTTATTTGAGCTGTTTATGGTAAAGGGGCGTATTTATTTCGATGTCTAGTTAGTGATCATTACTGAATAATTTATGGTTTTATATTAATATATGTGGGTCATGTTAAAAACATTTCAAGAAGCTGTTATTAATTAAAATTTTAATGAGGATAAAATAATTTCAATAAATTACCCAATAAAAAAAATAATTTCAATATCAATACCGTTTTAATTAATAACAACTTTGCACAGCTATTATTATACTTTTTATCACTATAGGTTGTCATCAGCATTTACCTTAATGTCTTTACTCTCTAACACGTGATTAAAATTTCAGATTTTTAGTGTAAGGTCCATAACAAATACAAAATACAACACTTAGTCCATAAAAAAAAAAAAAAAACCTCTTAAGGTCGAGTGAGTTAAATTAAATCAAAATATCCATATATACTACTATTTATGCGTATCCCTCCATCTCAACACCTCAACATCTCTACTACTTTCGATGACCACCGACCATCATCTCCAACGATTAGGGTAGTGGCAGTAGATATTGTTCGATTCTATGAATAAAGATCACAGTTTGAATGCATCTAATAGTAAAATTTATCTATTCTATGTGACTTGCGATGGAGTAAATAGAAATAAATGTTACTGTTCGAATGCAAATAATAGCTAAGTTCACCTATTTTGTATAAATGGTACTAGAGCAAATAGTAAAATTTATTTGTTTCATGGGTCATTAAAAAGTCATCGGAGAATTGTCGGTGGTTGCCAGAAAGCCATCTGAAACTTATTGAAAAACAGTCACCAAAGATTGCCGAAAAATGGTTGCCAGTGACAATCAAAGTTGAAATGGGTGAGGAGATGGCAAGAGGCGTGTACCAAAAAATTAGGAGAATGTATGAGTAAAATAATTTTGTCCATATTGCATAACATTAAATTAGAGTACCTTAGTTTATATATATTTTTTTAAAATAAGAGATCTAAAGAGTTAAAGGAAATTAAGATAGGCAAAGGATCTGTTTGCTTTGATGTAAAATGTTTTTTGATAAAATATTTTGTATATTTCTATTATTTTGTTTAATGATAATAAAGTAAAATATTTTTTTGTAAAATTTTTTTCTATCAAATGATCAAAAATAATTTACAAAAAAAGATAAGTAAGTCATTTTTGACGTCAGGAAAGAAAATGGTGGTAAAGAGTGGTGGTAAAGGCAATCGTACTAATGGTGATAGTGATAGTAGAGGTAGTAGTGACAACTTACAGAGGTGGCAATGGTATTGGTGGCAATGGTATTGGTGGGTGGTAGTGACATTAATTATGATGGTTGTAGGAATGAGTACTGGTGGGTGGTAGTGACAAGGGAATGGTGGTGGTGACGACGACGACGGACTGAATTAAAATAGGAGTATATTTTTATTTAAAAGTATATAATTTTTTTTTAAAATTTTTTTATGTACCATCTAAACACTGAAAAATAAAAATATATATATTTTATAAAATTATTTTACATAAAAATTAATTTTTTATTATAAAATAATTTACGTCAAAATAAATGAAGCCCAAATAGATAATAAAATTTAAAAGCTAAATTTTTAACTAATTACTTTAGATGTAGAAATAATTAAAATAAATGATGGTTGTAATCAAGATCAGAATACGAGTTTCTGCTAGAAATGAAAAACAGCCACGAATGGGTTTTCATGAAGGTGGGCACTCATTGATCCATCATAATCAGAAATCTTTTGCTCTGTTCAAGGACTAGGGTTTGCTGATTCCTTTTATCATTCTTCTGATAGTACAAATCATTACTATTACCCTCCGGGGTGCGGGATTCTTCTTGCTCTAAAAGCACAGTAGGATCTGTTGTGTCTGAAACCTATTATCATGAATTATACCTCGTTATTTTTCTTTCCATAGTCGGTTAAAATAATATCGTAATTTATATTTAATTCATACAAAAGTCTTTTTTAAGGCTCAGAGTGGTCACCTAACTTTAATTTTGACATTATTAATGTCGATTTATTTGTAAAATGTTTAAATTTAAAAGAATTATCTAAAAAGAATAGAATAGTAAAAAACAAATGATAAAATGAGAAAAATACTAAAAAAATAAAATAAATTGCAAGGAGAAGCTTAGAAAAGAGGGAAAAAAAAGGAGATTTATGGAGAGATAAACCAAATAGGGGTTACCTCTCCCTCTTTCAAGCTAAAAATTTTAAGTTTTACGCAAAGACAACTTAGGGAGTGAAATTATTCTAAGACAACTTACCATGCACATTTGCATCTAAAATAGGAAACTTTATAACTTAGATCAATGGGCATTTATTACTCTTGCATTTATCATAAAATTTGGTTGAAAAACATAAATTAAAAGTACAAGAATAGAATTTTTAAAACTATTTTTTTTAGTTCAAAAGCAGAAAACAAAAAGTGGAAAATGCCACGGCTCAATTTACAATTTAAAAATACTCAAACGAGGCCTCTAATATTTTGTTGGGAATTTGTTTGTTTTTGTTTTTATTTTCGTTTTACATATTTTGATTAAAAAATTTATTTTTTCCAATTGTCTCGATGGAAAAAAATTATAAAAGTAAAAAATTTTGAGTAAAAAATAAAAAAGATCACAAAAGATAAAAATAGGCAATGTAAAATCTAACTTATTAATTTATTTTTATTTTTTTAAAATTATTTTTATATTTTAGTCAAGAAATTTTACTTTTTTAGCTTGCCCTAATAAAGAATTTGAAAAATATATTAGTTTGATTAATTGATAATTTTTTTTACTAAAATTAAAATAAATTAAAATAATAAACAAATAAATTATTTTCCCAAATAGGATCAGAATTCACACATAATTAACAATTTTGTTTACTTAAATAAAAGAATTTCCAGCTAGAAGGAATGATTGCCCTCTAAAAGTGCCACCCATAAGTAAGGGGGAGGGGTGCTGACGTGGGACTCACAATAGAAGATGTTGTGAGTTTAAATATATTTTATTTGGGATCTTAAAATTTAATGGAACTCGTTTATTATGTTTAAATTGTCGAGTAGGTAATTTATGTAAAAAAAATAGAGAATTTGGGCATCATTATATATATGATCAGAGTATATTTTTTTTGAATAAATTAATTAATTTATTATATTTTTGAAAATAAATGGTCAAACAAATATATCCGAATCATATGATTAACAATGATCGAAAGATCTAATTTTTTAAAAAGATGGCCAACTCGAAAATTTTGACATAATAAATAATTCTAATTAAATTTTAGAATCTCAAATTAAGCTCATAGCACCTTTTACTGTGAACTAATATAAGTAGCTCCCTTCATAAATCCAAAATCTCAAAGATTATTATTGATGAGGGCAATAAAATATGAAACCAATCTTATGCATCTCTCCTTTTAATTCTTTCCATCTTATCATTGTTTAATAATTGTCATGTCGAATCCATTATGAATGTTAATACATATACTAAAATAATATAATCAATTAAAAATAAGAAGAATATTTTAGTAAAGGAATCAAATGAGAAGATTATGTTGATCAGAAGATGTAACGTAAGAACTTAAATTAACCACTATTATTTATTTATAGGAAAATTTTAGTAAAGGTTCTATTATTAATTGATAATAGAATTTTAGTCTTATAATTTTTTTTTCCACAGATTTAATACTATGCAATAACTAATTGACGAAAATACCTTCAAAATTTTATTTTTAGGCATCTC
>JAULJZ010128214.1:0-10990 GCA_032270985.1 Heliamphora pulchella | reverse complement strand
ATGGCCAATTCAATTGTAATTGATTCTGCTATTGAAATCTGGACTTCAATGGCCAATTAAATTCACAGATTCCAACACAAACCACCTCCAAATCCAAACCAAACCTTTTCCTTTCCTCTTCCTCTTTAAACCTTAGTCCGAGCTCAAGTTCTCTCTCTGTAATTTCCAAGTGAAAGACTCATTTCGCGACCAAGCTTTCGAATAGCTCCAATGACGGTTCGCTATCAGCGTTCGCGTGCTTGACGTCGTCGTCGTTCATTGGGATGCACAATTACGGATGCACTATTTTGCAAGATTCAAAACAAGCCCTTCTCATTGCTCAGCTACCCCCCATTTTCTCTCTCCCTCCTCTTTTGCCCTATTATCGAAAAAACACTTACCACTGCTGCCATCACAAGCATCGGGATGCCATCGTAAGCCACCGCACTGCCATCACAAGCTAACGCAATGCCATAGCAAGCCACCGCGTTGCCATCGCACATCGCAAGCCACCATGCCTCTCTCCACCCGCACAGCCCCAAGTCGCAAGCCAACATTATCAGAGCCAGGTTCCTGCCCATACTTTTGCATATAATCCTACGTCATGTTTTAGTGGAGGTATGGGTCCAGAGTTCTATTGGTCTTTTGCGTCTTATTAGCGATTTTAATTATGTGTCAAACTTATATTTTGTCTCATTCTTTTTTCTTAAGTTTCAGAGAGATGGCTCGTCCGAGACGGAATGTGACATCTTGGTTTGCTACTAGAGATGATGCCCATGAAGAACAAGTCCCGAACCTCACTTGTACTGCTCCACCTGCTCCAGAAGCCCCATCTACTCCAGTTGCCCCAACGGCTCCAGTTACCCCATCAACTCTAGTTGCTCCAACTCCCCTGGTTTCCTCAGTGCTTGAGGGGGCCAATCAGGCACTCCAAGCTTTAGTTGGCATGATTGCTAGTCAGTAATCTCAACAGAGGGCAGCAGGTATAAACCAACCTATGAACTTAGATAAGGGCACAATGTTTGAGAAGTTCTTGAAGGCAACCCCTCTGACTTTAAGGGATCAGTTGATCTAAATGAAGCAGAATCATGGAAAATACGGATGGAGAGAATTTTTTAGCGTCTCGATTGCATAGAAGAATAGATGGTATCATTAGCGAGTTATGTTCTTGAAGGACAAGCTGAGCATTGGTGGCGTATGGTGAAACGTCAGGATGAAAGGAGAGGGCATAAGATCATTTGGAGTGAGTTTTTAAAGTTATTTGATGAGAAGTACTACCCAGTAGCTATTAGGAAATAAAAACAAGTGGAGTTCATTACTCTTGAACAAGGGAGTATGCCAGTAACGGAATATGAGGCAGAGTTTGCAGAGTTGTCCAAATTTACGCCGTATCACATTGCTGAGGGGAAGGATAAAGTGGTCTTGTTTGAGAGGGGCCTACGACTAGTTATCCATGGTAAAGTCTCATTATTTGAGGCTAAAATCCTATCAGAGTTGGTGACTAAGGCTTTTTTAGTGGAAAAGAGTTTAGACGATGCACAGAAGAACATGGAGCAACAACCTAAGAGATTCAGAGAATCGAGGCCAATTGGAAACACTAGTAGAGGAGGTAACTTTGCTAAGAAGGCGCACATATAGACACAGACCAGTGAGGATACTAGGCAGCAGACACGGAACTTATGCAATAGATGTGGGAAGTTCCATTCTCGTGGCTATCGTTGTGACGGCACACCAAAAATATGCTTTAATTGTGGGCTACCAAGACATATGTCTACATACTATAAGAGTAAGGGGGCTGGAGAACAACAAAGACAATAGCCATTTTCAGAGTCAAGGGCCGCAGACTCATAACAGTGGGCTAGTTCAAAGTAAACAAGCTCGTCAAGGAGATCAACGACAACCAATTCATAACAAGACACACGGACAGAATTCTTTTGCCCAGGGGCATGTGTATGCACTTACTCGCGAGGAGGCAGAAGCTTCGCCATTGGTGGTACAAGGTACCATTGTCATATCATTTATTCTTGCTAGAACCAGTATAGACTCTGGTTCTACACATTTTTATGCGTTACCTGAGTTTTTACATCGTTTATATATTCCTTTGGAGCCTATAGATACATGTCTTTCTGTAACTACTCCTGTATAAGATACAACACTGTTGAGAGAGGTGTGTCGATCTTATGCAGTAGAGTTGGAGGGTAGAATTTTGCCAATAGATTTAATCTCTTTAGTAATTCATGATTTTGATGTCATCGTGCGTATGTACTAGCTCTCCAAATATCATGTGACAGTTGATTTCCATCATAAGAGAGTAGTTTTTACTATACCAGGCTACCCGATATTTTTATTCCAAAGAGATTTAAAGTTATTGTCACTAGGGTTTGTTTACTAGGGTTTGTTTATGCCCTTCAAGCAAATCGAATGTTGAGGAAGGGTTGTTAAGGGTTATTTGGCGTGTGCAGTAAGTACTGAAATGTCGGTAACAAAATTGGATGAGCTACATGTTGTGAGGGAGTTTCCAAATGTTTTTCCAGAGGGGTTATCTAGTCTTCCTCCTGACCGTGAGATTGAATTCACAATAGATCTTATACTTAGCACCGTGCCCATCTCTAAGGCACCATACAAGATGCCACCCATGAAATTGAGGGAATTGCAAGTACAACTACAAGAGCTATCAGATAAGGGATTCATTCGGCCCACTGTTTCATCATGGGGTGCACCAGTCTTATTTGTGAAAATGAAGGATGGTTCTATGCGATTATATATGTCTCAACTACAGAGAATTGAATAAAGGCGCGGTCAAAAATAGATATCCATTGCCACTGATAGATAATTTATTCTACCAATTGCAATGTGCTTGAGTATTCTCAAAGATTGACTTGAGATCTGGATATCACCAGTTAAAACATTGAAGGGGAGGACATTTCAAAAATATCATTCAAAACTCGTTATAGCAATTATGAGTTCTTGGTAATGCCGATTGGTTTGACTAATGCTCCAGCATCATTTATAGACTTAACGAATAGAATTTTCAAACCCTAGTTAGATCGTTTTGTAGTAGTGTTCATTGATGATATTTTGATCTATTCTCAAAGTAGAGAAGAACATAAAGATCGCTTCAGGACAGTGCTTCAGACTCTAAGGGAGAAGAGATTATATGCTAAACTCAACAAATGTGAATTTTGGTTAAATAGTGTATCTTTCCTTGGACATGTGATCAGTAAGGAATGAGTGTTAGTAGATAGTATCAAAGTGCCCACCATTGTCGATTTTCCCGTATCGCCTTGCCAATTACTAGTTTGACTTGAAAGGGGGTGAAGTATGAATTGACCGATGAATGTGAGAAGAGTTTTCAAGAGCTTAAGCGAAGGTTGACTTCGACACTAGTCTTTGCATTGCCGATAGAGGGCATAAATTTTGTAATTTTTAGTGATGCATCTTACAAAAATTTGAGGTGTGTGCTTATGCAGCATGATAAGGTGATAGCTTATGCTTCTCGTCAATTAAAGATATATAAAAGAAATTATCCCATGTACGATTTGGAACTGGTGACTGTTATTTTCGCACTAAAGATATGGAATTACTATTTATATGGGGAGTCTTGCGAAATTTATACTGGTCATAAAAGCTTAAAGAATATCCTCACACATAAGGAGATTAACTTGAGACAAAGGTGACATCTTGAGTTACTAAAGGATTATGATGCTAGTATCCATTATCATCCGGCAAAGACAAATGTAGTAGCAGATGCATTGAGCAAAAATTTTAAATAATTAAAATAAAATTAAAATAATTAAAATAAAATAAAATAATGCAGAAACTTTAAATCCGTCTAGCTGTTGTCGATTGTCGTTAACTATCTAGTAGTTGGTAGTTATCTCGTGTGGCAAGTTACATGTTATTAGGATACAAGCTCAATATATTTAGTTTAGTAGGATAAAATTTTAATCTTAAAAATATTTTATTATCATATTTTGTGATGTGTAGAATTTGATTTTAGGGTTATCTTATTTGAAGTTTTTTTTTTGTGAAATATTAAAGAAGTTTTAGTAAAACAATATATATATATATATATACACACACACACACACTAATAAAATAAGTATATGATAAATCAATGGTAAAATTTAACTCGATTATTATAATATTTTAATACATTATTATTTGAGTAGAGTTTGGGGTGATTAATGGTCTCGACTATACTAAATATTATATAAGAAGAATTAAATTAAAATATAAACGGGAGGTTCGATTAATATTTAAATATTATTTGAATAGAGTGCAAATTAATTGTAGTTATTTTATATTTGTACAATTTAGGGCGACGTCTATTTTCTAGATCATTCCGTTTACAGTGCGTAATACGTAATTTGGATACCAGATGAGTGGGTTAGCATGCTATATATATATATTTTTAAATCATCCCTATCCCTAAATGATTTTTGAAAAACAAATAAAAATTTCAAAAATTCTTTTTAGCATAAAAATATAAATTTGTGATACAACTTCATGGCATAGAAATTATTTTGATTCATTCATACATTTCATAGAGCTTTTTGTCTACATCTATATGGTGTGATTTATGAGATTCTATTTTGGGACCATGTTAAAATTCTAGGAGACGCGCCCTCTACGGAGGTGACTTTAGTTGTTAGGGAAAAGGTCCAACCTTGCGCTCGTAGTGACTCTAGTACTCAATGATTTAAGGGATAGCCCGAGTATTGTCCGGTGACCTTAACCGGCTTGTCTTAGAGAAGAGACTCGATTATCATTATGTGATGACTCTAAGTTCGATGTTGGATTTAACAGGCCAATGATGCCTTGAGCTTATTTATATTTGGCACTGATTAATTATTTTGTTTATGGTTTTCATAAATTATAGATAATCACGTTATTATTACCATTGTGGTATTAGTTATTATGATGAGAGTTGATACACTAGTTATTCATTATTGGTTTTGAAATTAGGTTAAATTCTTCACAAATTGTTCTTAATGAAAAATGTGAATTTAACGAAAAGAAAAAGAATTTTTACACTCTCATGTGATTTTATGCTGTATTGTATGACATAATTATGTTTTAGTTTTATATATTTTGGACATCCCATTTAAAACTGTGTTTTACTATGTATACTGGTCATACCTAGCCTTCGGCTGACGCTGCTTTTAACATTTTCAGGTGATCAATAAAAAGGATAGTGGAGGATTCTGTTGTGTCGTGAAACCCAGTACTAATGACCTCGTAGGATTCATCTTACATATCCAATAAGATATTATTATTTTATTAGTGAATATTTTTTATTCATGATTGGAATAATTGACAATCGAATTATTATGGTGGGTTATTGTGTCCCAAAGTTATTTAACGTGATTTTAAGAATAATTGTTATTTTAGTTGGTTTTTTGTACTCCACTAATATTTAGTATGACTAGAATAATTGTTTTACAATAATTTTAGTATATACCAACACTTTACATTTTTTGTAATATTTTATTTTTAATTTTTAAACTTTCGTGGCTATTGGGTCAAGGTCTGTTGATCGCGGCCAGTTATATCTTCGAATTTGGGGCGTGACAAACATCGTTGCAAGCCAACTACATTTGTTGTCGATTGACTCCTTTCATTTTCTCTATCTCATTTTCACTTTCTTTCTCTTTGAAAACAACCATTGTTCCCCTTCTCCCTCTCACTTTTCCCTTCTACAATAGGTAGACCAAAAATCCATTTCTCGTCTAACTCATTCTGGACCTACGGCTCTGGTCAAATGAATTTGTTTAATTTGAGTAGTCTTTCTTAAGTTAATCAATTAATTAAAAAAATCATTTTAATTGCAAGAATAAAATAATAAAAATTTATTTTTCATTAACGATGTTCGCTCAACATGCTTGACAGGGAATGTCAATGTCATTTTAGAAACCTTATGGAAAGTTTTTGTATTTGTCATAAATCTAAAGGGAGATCAGTATAATTTACCTTTTATTTTTTTCAAAGAAAAAAAAAATATGTTAAAGAAATTGAGGCCTTGTTTGGCATCTTGACTTTGAGCAAATATTTTTTGCTTAAAGTCACTTTTAAGTCAAATAAGCAAAAAATTTATTTGGTTAATCATAGAAGTGACTTTAAGCCAAAATATAATGAAACAAAAAAAAACTTTAAATTAAAATCACTTTATGTCAACAGACAAACAGGCAAAAAAAAACAAAAAAAAATTAATTCAAAAAAAGATGTTATAAATTTTAATTTTAAAATTTATTTTTATATAATTTTATATTCAATATAGATCTTGCTTGATAGTTTTCGACGAGTACAATTTAAAAAAAAATATTTTTTTACAAAAAAAGTGTGTATAATAAAAGTTATGTACTTCTAAAAAATATATAAAGTATTTTATGTAACAAAGCAAACGGATTAAAAGTAGGGGTGTTCAAAAAAATTGACTAAGTTGCAAAATCGGTCCGAACTGGTGTAAACCAGCAGTTTAGTTCGATTTTTTTATTTAACCGGTCCACAATTTTGGTTTAGAACCAAACCAAACCGTTTAAAATATCTTATATAATAATTATTCTAAATTTATAATTATATATAAACATATATTCTAACCCTAATTTTTAAAATCTCTCATTTCTCTCTCTCCAATATTCTTATTTTGTACTATATAATAATAATAATAATAATAATAATTAATACTATATAATTATATTAGCGCGCGCGCATACACACACACACACATATATATATATATATATATTGTATTAAATTTTTCACAAGTTTACAACTATATTTTTTATTTTTTATAACTTTAAATAGATTTTACCTACTCTATTCCATGTCATCTCTTTCCAAATATTTGTATTTTCTAGATGGTTATGAAATTTATTGTATTACATTATTGATTAAAATATTCATGTTGTTATTTTTAGTATTTTGAAGTTAGAAATCGAATCAATTCGGAACCGATCCGTTTTACTGGTGGATTGGTTCTGGTTCAGTTCTACTAAATCAAATGGTCTGGATTAATTCCAAAATTTATCGAACCGATAGGAACGGTTCAGTTCTTGAATTTGTTAAAAATCGAGCCAATCTGGTCTGTATACGCCCCTAGCTAAAAGGCTAAAAATCAATAATAAAAAAAAGAGCAAAAGGTCAATGTTAAAAAACAACGCTTAAGTTAATTTTTGGTTTTAAGCAAAAAGGACAAAAAATCCAACTTAATGTAAGTTGCCAAACAAGGCCTAAATTTAAGAGCGTGCTTGTGATTTTGTCAAAATCAATTTCATATAGCAATGTAAAATTTAATATAGTAATGATAGTACGAATGTCAAATCTCAAAGACTGTGTGACGGATTACTATAAATTTTAAAATTGACTTCTAAATTAATTCAAGAAAGATTGTTGGATGTGTTTTAATTAAAAAATAAATTTAATGTAAGCCAAATAAAAATTGAGTTTTGATGAAAGATATTTAGGCTTTTGAATCCACCATTAGTTATGTAACATGGAATTTTTTGTACCAATTTTAGAATTTAGTCCTCAAATATAGTTATGATGGATTTTGGCGACAAGCTAAAATAGCATTTTCAATAATTATCATGTATTCATGAATTGAGTATAATTGATTTTCGATTAGAACGAGTTGCCTATACTAAACTAAATTGTAGGCACAACTCGTCTTTTTTAAATATAGCTCATCTTAATGTCCAACAAATGAAAGGAAATTATCCAGATCATCGAGCTGATAAATTGCCAAAAATGAAGCATGGATACTTCTAAACAAGTTTTGAACCATAAATTTGAAGCCAAGCCACTTGAACTATACAACCACGTGATTTCGATGTTCCATATTTATTATTTAAGGTGTAATCTTCTGTCTTTATATTTTTTTATTCTTTTTTTTTGGAGAATTTCTACAGTATCCATCAAACACAAAAATAAATAAAATAAAGTAAGACAATATATATATATATATATATAAAATAAGTCTAACAAATCATAAATTATGGGTAAAAATTAATATGTACTTTCATATGAACATCAGCTTGGTACACAAATGCATGTTCAACCCCGTCATACAATCTTTTAATTAAGGAAAGGTAAGAAAATTTTCTAGCTAAGTTATGACAATAAAAAATTATACCCGCAAACAATGCATTTATTATGGAATTTGTACTATTTTTTAAAAAAATTGTAAATATTTTAGAAATTAAAACGATATTGTTTTGAAATGACATATTATCTCCCCTCTTCATATATAAAATTATTTTTTGCCGATTTAAAAAAAAATATGTGGTGCAATATGTTCTAAACCCTCACTCTCTCTTTCGGATTTTTTTGTGATATATTTTTTAATATTTAGAAATGAATTGATGCGTATAGATGTATGAAAATATGGATTTTTTTTAATATTCAAATATAAATTAACGGATGTTGATGTAGGATTGTTAGGATGTTGGATGCTAGGATATTTTTATTACAGGTAAATTATTAGAAAACGCATCATTTTTTTAAATCTTTTTAAAGAATTAGTTATCGCAAAGGAAACAATTGTTGCAAATAACTATTTTTTAAAAATATTAACTTGAAAGAGAATTTGCCTTGGCTCTTTATCGGCTCAAAAGTTCTATTTTTTAAAAATATTAGAAGATGTAAAGAAATTAATATAAATTAATTTTTGTTATTTTTATATTAAATGGCAACTCTAAGGTGATTAGGAAGGTTAGGTGATTAGGAAGATTAGGTGTTTACGAAATTTTGTGTTTAAAAAACTTAATTGGGTATATGAAGCTTTTTGTTATAGGAAGGTTAGTTATATCTAACATCCTAAAAGGATCTAATATCCCTGATTCATGGTCTTTTGAAGATAACATTGGGATACACTCAGTCAAGCCTAATGTTCAAGCAGTCAAAGCAACGACAGAGAACCTCGGTCACCTAACCGCTCGAGCGAAGCCCAGACATTTTATATTAATTAAGAGCCCTGACTACCCTGGATTTTGGGGACCTATGTATAGATCATTAAAAAGTGTATGAACCTAACTCTTGACAGAGAACAGTATTGAACATCAAGATCATATCAAGGGTTGGTTTGTGTGTCAAACACGTCAAAGATCGTTCGAGAGCAAATCTTAGACGACGTTCTAAGTTCCGACGGAAGATTATGTTGAAGAAGCTGCTATGAGGATTCGTCGCAGTAGGAATCAAGAAGAGAACGATGAACAAGGATTCGGCATATAAACTTAGAACTAAAAGATTGGGGAGTCGATCAAAGAGTTTGTAAGTTGTATTGTAACTATTCGTGCTTTAGTATTTGATTCCTAGACTTGGCAGTCCTGTAGTTTTTTACTTGTTGAATTTTTTCACGTAAAAATATCTGTGTTATAGGTTCTTCTTGTCGGTTGTGATTCGTGTTTGTGATTGATTAATTCTCTAAAAATATTATTTTTTAAAATAAGAAAAAATCATAATTTTTAATTGGTATCAGAGCGGGTTCTTTTTGTTTCAAATATTTTCGATCCTAATCAATCACATACATGAAATTTTCTAGAGAAGAAAACTCAACTGTTCGACTCTTGTTGTTAGATAGAGAAAACTATTCATATTAGAAAGCTCGTATGAGGGCGTTTCCCAAATCTATTGACGAAAGGGTTTGGATGGCTGTTGTAATTGGCTATACCCCTCCTACTGTTAAATCTGGTAAGAATATTATTTTAAAATTTACTGAACAATGGGAGAAAAGGGATTTAGACGAAGTATGTTGGAATGCAAGGCTATCAATGCTATTTTTAGCAGTGTCACACCAGAAGAATTCAAACGTATATGTACGTGTGAAATCGCTAAAGAAGTAGGGGATATTCTTGTAGTCACACACGAAAGCACATCAACTGTTAAAATTTCTAAACTTTAAAGCCTCACCACATGTTTTGAAACTCTTCGAATAGAAGACAATGAGGCATTTGGTGAATTTTATACTAAGTTGAGTGATATTGTTAATTCTAGCTTTATATTTGGTGAAAAAATTCCTGAATCTCGCATTGTTAGAAAAATTTTACGGTCACTATTTGAACGTTTTCAACCAAAAGTTACTTCTGGTGAAGAAAGTAAAGATATTGATTCTCTTAGAGTAGAACAATTAATTGAAAAATTTTCAGACATTTGTATCAACTCTACGTCAACCTAAAAATTAAAAAGGCGTTGCTTTAAAAACTTCTAAGGTTGAGTTAAAATCTTCAGATGATGAAACTAAAATTGATTATGAGATTATGGCATTTATAATTAAAAAATTGGAAAAAAGTATTTTAAATAAATAACCTAATCTCAAGTCAAAATCTGGATATTTTGGTAAAAAAAGTGAGAATGCAGCTAAGTTTGAAAAGAAAAAAGCTAAAATTCAGAATCAGAATATACAGTGCTTTGAATGTAAAGAGTAAGGACATATTGCATAGAATTGTCCAAACAAATAGAAAAAGAAAAAAAAATGTTCACTATGACGTGGGATGATGAAATTGAATCATCTGATGATGGAAACGAGTTAGAACCAGAGAATGACAAGAGTAAATTCATTGCCTTTGCTGCTTCCACAGGAATAGGTAAGTCTGAATTATTTGACCATGAATACCGTGCTTCTCAAAGTGATTTTGGCAAAAAAGAGCCTGAGTCAGGTTCTGAATCTGATGAAGGGAATGAGAAAGATCTTCAGTGGGCTTTTAATAAACTTTACAGAGAAAGTTACAAAATGACGAAAGTTATCACTAAGCTAACACCGAAGGTTAAAACTATGAAAAAAGAGAATAACAGTCTAAAGTCTGAACTAACTGAGTTTCAGAATTTGATTTCACAACTAAAAATTTTTAAAACCAAAATGACTGAGAAACTGATTAGTTCTGAAAAATAGAGGAATGAAGTCATTGAATCATGTAATTTCCCTCAAAACAAACGTTTCTAAACTTGAGTTGGAATTACAAGACTCAATTAAGTTCAAGTCTCTATTTGAGGCAAGTGAAGCTAAAGTGAAATT
>JAULJZ010128203.1:0-10990 GCA_032270985.1 Heliamphora pulchella | reverse complement strand
ATTGAGGAGTGTAATTGGAGGAGGGATGAAGGAGATGGTGATGGCGATGGTGAGGAGAGAGAGAGAGAGAGAGAGAGAGAGAGAGAGAGAGAAAAGAGCATTGAATGCACTGAAACTACAGCTTCACAATATTGGCAAGTGTAGGTGAAGGTAGTAAGCCCCGTTTGGCAAACCGATTTAAAGCTGATTTTTTGGGCTTTTGATTTTTTTGCTTAAAATTCAAGAAGTTAAAAAGTTTCGTTTTTCAATCTCCAGCTTTTATTCTATTGACTTTTTGATTTTTTTATAACAATTTTCAATTAAGCCTATATTTGGTCAAGTTTTTCTTAAAGACTTTTGGCTTAAAAAGCATACTTGTTCGATCTTATGTTGTAATTAGTTGACTTTTCAGTATCTTTTTATATTTATTTTTTAACAAAAAATTCAAAATACGAAAAAACCTATAAAAAAATCTAGACCAAACCTCATTTAGGCTGAAGGACAATTTTAGAATTTTACATCTGACTTATTTAGCTATTTGGTGACTTAAAAATCACTAATTTTCTAACCAAACAAATTTTTAACTTTTTAATTTAAAGTGATTTAAAACTAAAAAATTGACTTAAAGCCAAGTTACCAAACAAACACCTAATTTTTTGTATTTTTTGAAAAAATTTTAATTTAACAAATAACACGTGTCATCTTGTGGTTGATCAAAATTACTTATCTTTGAATTTAAAATATTATTAGAGATCCACTAATTTAAAATTATTATTCACATAATTTCTCTTGAAAAGGAGAAAGAAAATACATTCAGCCATATTTTAAAATGCCTTATTAATTTGCATTAAAGGTTGAGAGTACGTTTGATTACAATCGAAAACAAAAAAATTGTATAAATTATTTTATATAATTATATTAAGTGATTACTAATGTCATCCCAGGATTCATGACACCCACCTTATTTGGTCTCTCCCGTCGTTAATGAGAATGGTAAGATGGGCACAAAATTTACTTTCTTTTTCCCATTATAATTATTGCGAAAACTTGCTTTAATTCTATATCATTTCGAATGTTCATAATGGCCTTGTTTGTCGACTTAAGTTTAAGTTAGATTTTTTTATTTAAAGTCACTTTAAGTTTAAAATGTTAAAAATTTATTTGGGAGAAATATAAAGTGACTTTAAATCAAAGGCTTAAAGTGACTTTAAGACCCTGTTTGGGATATTTAAAAAAATTGGCTTTTAAGATGATTAGTTTTTTTATAAAAAAAAATTGAATAGAAAAAAATTAGAGTGTTTGGGATAATTTTTTATAGTTGTTTTTTTGTTTTTTATTAAAATGTCTAATATATTCTTATTTTTTACTTTTAAGTTGTAGTATTTCGAATATTGGTACATCTTTTTTTGTTGAGTAAATTACAGTGACCTCCCCTGAAATTTAGTAAAACATCAACCACTACCCTTGTAATTTTTAAAATGTCATTAACCTCCCCTCTGGTTTAGGTTTTGCATCAAATTAGTTCAACTATTAAATTTTTGCTCAGATGTGCCTTGTTTGGCGTATTTTTTGAATAAATTTTTATGATTCAATCCGTTCATTATGTAGAACTCATATAGTTTGTTTTATATTTAGATATTCAGATTTATCTGATACCTTTAACTAAGCGATTGAGTAACATTTGTTTAATAATATTTTTTTAAATTATAATTTTTATTTATTTATTTATTAGGAGATCTTATTCAATCACTAAGTTACAGATATCGGATAAATCTGAATTTTTACATACTAAATAAACTCGACGAGTTCTACGTAATGAACGGATTGGATCATAAAATTTATTCGAAAAATGTGCCAAACAAGGCACAGCTAAGCGAAAATTTAACAGTTGCACTAATTTGATGCAAAACCTAAACCAGATGGGAGGTTATTGACATTTCAAAAACTATAGGGGTGGTGGTAGATATTTTACTAAATCTCATGGGAGGTCACTATAATTTACCCTTTTTTGTTTTTGTAAGAAGTTGACCTTTCAAATTGAGGATATTATAGTAATTTTAGTTCAAAAATAGTTAGGGTTTTTAAGATGTGTATAGGGTTTTTTTTTCTTATATTAAGAGATGAAAAAAAGTTAGTTGATTTTTTTGGAAACCAAATAGTATGACTTAAAAGCTGACTTTTTTACAAAAAAGAAAATCAGCTTTTTAGTGAAACCAAACATAGACAAAGTCAAAAGGCAAAAACTTTTGCTTAAAATTGCTATAATTTTTAAAAATTTATTTTTAGATAATTTTATATTCAATATGAATCTTATTTGATAGATTTTGACGAATAGATTTTAAATATATAATTTTTATAAAAAAAATAACTTTATATAATAAATATTATAATATTTTTAAATATATGAAAAAATTATGTAAAAAGAAAAAAAGCTAAAAGTCCTTGAGTTAGAAAATGAGACTTTTTGGGTTTTAAGCAAAAAATCAAAAAACCTAACTTTAAGCCAACTAACAAACGAGGCCATGTTTTTCTAACCACTTTTTGCGTTCGACTTGGATGTTACAAATATTTGCCACAACTTAAACTTATAATTTTGACTAGTAAAATTGAGTTTATTGAGCCAAATATTGTGCTTAAGAAATGAGCCAAATATGGAGCATAACAAATGTTCTTTTGCGTTTACTGAAGGCTTGTTGTGCTTCAAAAATGTGTTCACAAGTTTGATTTGTTCATTTACTGAAACGAACTTAAATCAATTCAATGACGATTAGTTGAATTGTACGTAAGCTAGTTCAAACACCCTTAATTATCAAACATATTTAGTTATCGGGATTATTAACCCATAAAAGATCGCACATTCTAATGAGTCAAAATAACTAACATTAAATATATGTATATAATAATTATTTTAAGATTAAGAGTATATGCACTCATAATAACCATGGGTATTAATTAATTTATATTATCTGTATAAAATTAATTAACCCAACGCAGTCATATTCAATACACACAATGTATACTAGCACAATGTGTCTTGCCAAACAATTACTATTCCCTATAATCAAGACAGATTTACTAAAATATTGTGCTACAATCATACCAATCGTGTGTCCAATTCCATCTGAGACTGTAAACCAAAAACTTATATTTTAGAAGAACCGATAATTTGGTTTTCTGTGTGTAAGCCAAACTCTACACACCAGATTAAATACTATATAGAATAAAAGACATGCATGCACAACATTAAATAAATAATAAAATGCATATATTTACTAATTAAGATTCTCATAAAATAGAAAAATAATTTTATTAATAAATAAAATTAAATACTAAAATTCAAACTATAATTTTTAGTACACTACCCTTACCCTAACGGTTTCAATATCATTGGTTCCTTCGACTCTTGCCATCTTGGTTGCCAAATTCTCTCTTTGTTTTGCTCTTCCTTCGCCCTTTTTTCACCCTCTGTTATAGATGTGGGCGTCGATCTCATTCTGGCCTGCTTTACTATTGTTATGCACAAGTGGCGAGATTCTCCCCCTTATCCCATCTTCATCGGGTACCATGTACTGTCGCATGCTGGATGATCATCCCATAACAGAAGAAGATGAGTAGCTTTCTTTAGCACCTTTTTAGCTATGAGTTCGATTCGCTCGTCAGAATTGGTGTCGTCCTAGCTCCCTCGAAGAACTTGCGAGTGGGCGATAGACGTTTTCCTCCTCCTACGCCTACCCAAAATTGTGGAGCCTATCACGGGGCTCCTCATGCTGAAGCAGAAAGTGTTATGGTTGTATACTAAAAATTATGATTTTTTATTTTAGTATTTAATTTATTTATTAATAAAATTAATTTTTCTATTTTACGAGAATCTTAATAAATAATGTATGCGTTTCATTATTTATTTAATGTCGTGCATGAGTGTCCATTTATTCTACATAGTATTTAATCTGATGTGTAGAGTTCGCCTTGTACACAAAAGACCAAATTAAAAGTTCTGTTAGCCCAATGGCATTTTTATATGATTTTGATTATTTTATTAAAATATATTTTCTAATTAAAGTTTAAAAAGATATTAAATTAAATATTTTTCAAAAAGGTTGAGTCAACACTACACTAATAAGTTGATACCTTATAGCATTTGTGCTGACACTTAGTACTAAATGAGTTTACACTCAGTGTTCTTGTACAGAACTTTTGTGTCAACATCAATTAATTTTTGGGTTGACACTTACAGGTAAAGCACGCTTGACAAACTCAAGTATGTCGACACCATTAAAATTTAGGGTCGACACCTCTAACACTTCTCTTGAGACGTTTCACGAGAACAGATTTGTGTCTACACCAATAATCGATTGTGTCGACACCTTCAGTATTGGATCGAAATTCAAGTTGAGTCGAGACCACCTACTACTTGTGTCGACACCAAGCCAAGAACCGAAGAGCAAGTTGAGTTGACACCAACATACACATGAGTCGACACTTTAGCACCTTGACGAAAATCAAATTGTGTCGACATCAATGCACACATGGGTCAACACCAAGTGATCCTTCGAACTTTTTGATTCTCATATTGACACCAAAGATAAAATGAATCGACACCTAGACACCATCCGGGCAACACTTAAGTTGTGTCGACACCAAAGATGCAACGGGTCAACACCAAGACACCAACCAATCCCCCAGACTTTGACCTACTTGTGTTGACACCAACGATGATATGAGTCAACACCAAGTATCGCTTCAAATACCTCTTAACTTGTGTCGACACCAGAGAATAGATGAGTTATCACCAAAGGTATCCTCCAGAGAACTAGAAGTTTGGGTCGACACCAAAAAAGACAAGGGTCGACACTAACATTCCAATAGCCAAAGTCGTTTGGCTGGGTTGACACCAAAGCTAACCAGTGTCGACACCAATTTTTCAGTAGCCAAAGTCTTTCGATTTAGGTCGACACCAACGTTAACAAGTGTCGACATCAAAATTATAGTAGCTAAAATCTCTCAATTGAGTCGGCACCAACGAAAACATGAGTCGACACCATAGAAGACATGAAGTCTTGAGTTGACACCAACAAAGATACGAGTCGACACCAAGTTTCAAGCTGGAGAACCGAAAAAATGAAAGGGTCACACCAAGGTGTTGGTGCTAAAAGTCCAAAAGTTGGGTCGACACCTCATAAAGAATGAGTCGACACTTTTGTCCGAGAACCAAGACCAACTTGTGTCGACATCAAGAAGCTTTACGATAGATTTCAAAAACGGCGTTGGTTCAAATGGTAATTTGCTCAGAGTATTAATTGCCTTCACCAACCACCAATGGTCATTTACTTTAGTGAGCTATAAAAGGAGTAAATTTTAGAGTTTTGAAATTCTCGATTACTGTTCTATTGAACTGCATTGAAAGCTCAAAACCTCTCATGATCATTAAAAGTTTATTTACTCATCCAGCCCAAAAACATCACTCACTTCCTTGTTCATTTATTATCAAAACTTTGTATGTGAGTGTTTGTGAGTTATTGCACAAATTTCTTAATCACATATATTGTAAAGAATTGTGAGTCACCCATGTTATCTTTAAGAGCTGAAGAATCTCGGCTTTTAATAGTCAATATGTTTGCACAAAGTTTATTAATTATTAAATGTTTAATATTTTTTTGACAAATTTTTTGTCATGGTTGTAAGGACCCGGTACCTGTTTATTTTATTCTTTCATATTTTCGGTAAGAGAAGAGACCGAATTAATTTTAGGGCATGGGTGCTATAAAATTTTTGCTTGTCAACGGTTTAATTAATAATATGTGAAATGAAATTGAGATATATGGTAATGAATGATGTTGTTTTGGTTGTGTTAATGGATAATTTGAAATAATAAAATGTGAGCAGAGTTGGAAGTTTAAGATGAGTTTTTGGCAAATTCCTGGAATTTAGGTTCAGGGATCACCGCTCGAGCAGTGGGGGTCGCTCGAGCGGTCTATTGGAAAATGTTTGGAATCAACTCGAACCATAGAGAAATTTTAGGAGCTTATATATGTATATATAACCCGCGTGAGAAAGAGAGAGAGAGAGAGAGAGAGAGAGAGCCATTTTTTTCTTCTTTTCTCTTCTCCTCCCCTCTTCTCTTCTTCTTTTTCCCCTAGAGAGAGAGAGAGTGAGAGAAACCCAAACCCCATATGAAAATCCTAACCATCCATCCCTCAAGTTGAAAATTGAAGCTAGATTGGGAGCAAGCAATAGTAAAAATCAAGTTTTGGAGTAAGGAGATGGGAGATTGAGCTTCCAAGAGTCGAGAATTCTCACCATCAAAACCCTAGGAGGGAGAAGTTGGAGGAATCTCAAACTTTTGTGCAATCTAAGATATGATCTAGATTTTCTCATATATTTGTGTTGATTTGAGTTGATAATTTGTTTATATTAGTAAAATATAGTAGATTTCATGCATGATTTGAAGGATTGATAGGGTTATGTGTTAGTTAAGTTAGATTTTCAAGAAAACTGGAGTTTTCGAGAAATGATAAACCATGATTTTGGGAAATTATTGCATAAAAAGGGTTTATGAGACTTGAATCCAATGTTTTTGGGATGGAAATAAGGGTTTGAAGTAAGATTATGAGTGTTCATGTGTTTTGGGGGTTGGGAGCTCAAAACAGGAAAAGTTCGGGGGTTTTCTCGGGCGACAACGCGCTCGAGCAGAGCCCTATCCACTCGAGCGGCCTCATGGCTGAGAGCTTGGGAGCTCGAGCGCCCCTCTGTCCGTTCGAGCAGACTGGCTGTGCAGGGCCCATTTCATTTGATCATATCTCCCTCATCTGGACTCCGAATTCAGTCATTTTTGTACTCAAATTGAAGCCCCGAAAGTCTTCTTTTCAATGAGACAATGTCACAATAAAATTCTTTTTGTAAAAAAATTATGATTAAAATAGTGAGAGTAAGTCAAATTTCTTAACCGTTTTTCACCCGTTTTGACCAAATGTCATAGGAAAGGTTATTTTCATCGTTATTGGACCTTTTAATCAAAATTTTGGTTCCTTGGGCCATGGATACACCTATAAAAATCTATATTTGGGTTTTGATACATGCGTTGGGTCAGTCGGTTGGATTTTACAATGAGAGTGGGTTTTCTACATATAAAGAAGGTTTTGAAAGAACAATAAAGGGTATTTGTGAATTGTGATTTGATATAGTCATCCTTTATAATCCAAAGTTTTTAGAAAGAAAACATGGGTTGTTTATGTGCATAAGATGGGTGTATTCCAATTTCTTTAAGCGGCATGATTTTAAATGAATAAAATTTGTGTTATTAGTACTTTATGAAATTGGTGAAAGAAATGTGAAATGTGATTCATGAGAAATTGTGAATTGAAATTTGTGATGCATTGATCTAAAAAGAGAAATTGAATACTAAAACCGCCTGTGGCTTGACAATAAAATGAAAAATTTGGAATTGGAATTGAAATAATAATTTGTGGCAATGATTGGGAGAGAAACCAGTTGTGGGTTGGACTCCCGAATTTGTGAAAATGAAAGTTATGAACAAATAGTGAACTGTATGAATTGGTGTGGATTAAGTTGGGCATGCACAGCTCCGAGATGAAAGACTGAAAACTTGCACAAGATGGGGACCATATGCCCACGGGTTAGCCCCCGAAATATGGTGTTGTGTCGTGATAAGTTATAGAAATATCTATTACCCAATGGCTTTGCGTAGCCTATTAAAAATTAATAGGGAGGGGCTTCTATAAGCTGCACCAGACACCGGTTCATTAGATGTGATACGATTTTGTGATAAACCAGATAATAAAAATGTGACACGTTTTTTTGTGAAAAATCAGGTAATGGGATGATAATCTGGATAATATGAAAGAAAGGAATGTCTTGAAAATGGCTCAACGAATGTGAGTAATTAAATAAAGAATGGATGTAAATGGGATAAACTCGTGTGCGTGGGTGTGTGCGGGTGCATAACTAACGACTTGGTGAACTTGCACTTTAACTTCGGTTGTACCTATCACACCTCACAAATCATGCATTACATTTGAATTAATTTATATCCTACGAGTTTCAGCTCATGTATGTATGTTGAACTATTTCAGGTTCCGAGGAACAGCGAAGATATCTAGGCTATGGACGCATTTTGGGAAGGGCTAGTGGTTGGACCTAGCATTTCTTTTGTTTACATTTTGTTTGTACATAATTTTAAGAAAATCAATGTAATTAAAATGATAGTGTAAAATTGAATGTATGTTTCTACAACTCTCTAGCGATTCTATAAATGAAATTTTGAAACTTAGTTCTTTTAGCTTAAATCTTCTGAATGTGTAAATGGATTTTGCTTTATGTTTTGGGATATTATCAATGAATATAGTTCATGTGAGGTATGCCTTGGGGTTTAATTCACCGACCCGGGGTTCGGGTCGTGACAAATGGTATCAGAACTCTAAGTTCGAATACCTAGGAGCCGTGAAAAGTAACAATGGCCTTAGTGTGTGACTTGTTTAATGAGATTAGGCACCACTACACGACATGAATTATGTGCTTGCATGGGTTTGAAATTAAATTATCTTGCGCATGCTATGTGTTTATATGAGCATGAAGGATCAAGTCTTAAGGTGATGTGGCATGCCATGTGGCATCTGATCAACTACTTTGGGGTTCACAGTAGAAAAGCATTTGGTCAACGTTCTTTTTATAAGAAATCTGAATTAGTTGCCCGAATCGTCACGTTGCTCTGAGGCTTTCCCTCGGTATGTGAATATGTGTTGATGTTATGTGATTAGGTGGTGAGTAGTGTATAGCTTGGCTTTAGAAGACTAAGTTGAGTTTAACTTAGTTGAGTGTGGTGATATCCTTGTTGAGTTGTGCCTGTATGGCTAAGATGGTGGTGTGGGTTGTGGAAAGGCTACCCGGTGGTAAGGGATTACAGTGGGTGTAAGCTTGTGAGATGAGCATTGATTGTTTGGAGTGTGTTGTACCCATGTAAGTTGGGGGTGACCATAGTTAGTTGTCGTTATGTGTCGTGCCATCAGTAGTTTGACGGATAAGTAGGGTAGAGTGTTTAAAACCCTTAGAGGTTGTTTGTTGTGGATAGATATGATGTGTGATTTTAGGCACGTTGAGAATTGTGTACGTCATGAGCCATGCTATGTCATGAGCCGTGTGCCCTGAGATTGGGTATGAACGGAATCATAGTGGACGAGAACATAGTGGACGGGAGCGTAATAATCTCCGGCCAAAGGTGTGCTAGAAAGTTTGAGCGTAGGCATTGTTCGAGAATGTCCCTTACCCTGAGAGGTGTTGTTGGTAGTCACAGTGGTATCTTGTGTTTTTGAAGGTCAGTTTGATGACCCTTGCATTTTTCTCGTGGCGTGGAGCTGAGTCGTGTTTCTTGATAGAAGTCAAAAGTTATATGAGGAATGAGTATGTGGATTAAAGATGTTATCGACAGATTGGTTATTGAGTGATGTGCATGTATGTATGATGAAATGTATATCGGTGGTAGTTGGTATGTGGTGAATGTTGATCCGAGGTTGTTTGGAAAGTTTCATAGAAAAGAGTTTTGTGGCTTGAGTTTTCGTTTTCAAGATTGGAAGACAATGTGAAATACATGATGTTTGGTAAGAATGTTAGTGTGAGTGTGTGACGTTCGTCGGGCATGTGATAGATGTTGTTGGTGTAGCTAACTCGATCATCTTAGGATGACGTGTCTGTATGAGGAGATCCCATGAGGGGATGATGTTGGTAGTGTGTGACCTGGCATTAGATCTAGAGATGGCGAAGTTGTCTTGCCCTTAGGGGTGAGGGACAGGGTGGTGCCATTTAGTCTGGAGTCGGTAGGCGAGATTTGTTTTGTTCATGTTGTATGTAGTCGCTTTTACATTCGGGTAGCTGTGTGCTGGTGGTATTCGTGTAGTGACATAAGAGATGAGTGTTCTCGATTGAGCGTTCTGTGTTTTCCAATGGGTGTACCGGAGCCTCGAGCTCAAGACTGTGGCATGGGTTTTTCCTACCCGTCTGATTGTTACCTACCTGTAGGAAATCGAGTTGATGTGCTGCAACCCTATGAGGAGATGTCCTAAAGTGATGTGAATCTATGTGGTGTTATCTTTGGTGGTTAATCGGTGAGGGTCTTATGAATGCGTGTAATGCATTGTTGGGATGTGAAGAAATGAACGATAGTTAATATGCTTGTGAAGAGATCTAAGTGTAAGGATTTAATGCGACGGGTGACTCACTCATTGTGAATGGTGACCGGCAACGTGTGTACGATGATGCCAGATATCTTTACGAAGAATAGTAGTTAACCTTCTTTCAAACCGAGTGTGTAATGGTGGCCCTAAGAGGTAGTGACGTGGAGCGAGAGCCTAGAGCCGACTTGTGGTTTTCCTAGCGGGAGAGATGTTTTTTGGTTGGTTGACCAGTGTGATTGTTCTTCTTTAGTGAGAATTAAATGTTGGGATAGTATACGTGTTGGTTCGTTTGTCCGCAGTCCCTTGAAGTGCCCGTTTTCTTTACCCTATAAACCCGAGTGTCTGGGTGACGTTTCTGGAGATGTAGTTTGATTTGTATGGAATGTCAATAGCTTTAGTTCTCGCTGAGTGAGATCCCTAAGGAAGTTTATTAATTGAGTTGTTTACGTGGTGAGATTCTCGAATATCAGTTATGTGAAATTCCTATGAGAATGAAGGTCCATGGTTTAGTCGTTACCCTCATAATTAAGAGATCGTGTTTGGGAATCGTACCGGGTGCGTGAATTTTAAAAGAACTGCAAAACGGTTCGATAGTACAGTTGGCCTAGTGCTGAGATGGTGTATCTTGAGTGTGATATGTTTGGAGGTTGTTTATGTTTGACCATAGGCTCAGAGGTGGATATGTTGTTTGTCCATGGTAATGATGTGTGGAATAATAAAGTTCAACAGTGTATCGTGTGGTTCGGATGGTGTGACACCCCGTTCCCCGGGTATGTCGGGACATATGTAACTATAAATAAGGGACATATTCTAGCCGAATGTTCATA
>JAULJZ010128192.1:0-10990 GCA_032270985.1 Heliamphora pulchella | reverse complement strand
GTGAATTAATTTATATAGTTAGTAGTCAGTACTAAATTAATTACCCCAAATGTCCCGTTCAATACACACAAAGTGTATTGGTACAGAGAGTCAAAATAATAGACGACGCTATTATCTGTTTCCCGTAACCAAGACAGGCCTACTAAAACTCTGTGCTACAGTCGTACCGATGGTATGTCCATTTTCATCGAAACTGTGAACATAAAACTTATATTCTGTAAAAATCTAAAATCTGATCTTGTGTGTAAGGCGTACTCTACAGACCAAATTAAATACTATACAGAATATCGGGCATTCATGCATAACAAAGAAATGATATACATACATTACTCATAAAAATTCTCATAATGAAAAACTAATTTTATTAAAATAAAATTAAATACTAAAAATATAATTTTCAGTATACCAACCCTAACAATCTCCCACTTATAATCAAAATCATGCTGCTATACATCTGACTTCCATGCCTTCTACATGACTATCAAAAGTCTTAGCCGGTAAGCTCTTTGTAAAGGATCTGTAAGGTTGTCTCCTGATGCAAGCTCTATGTCTGACTAGAAATATGAGTCTGTGTACCCCAAATGTACTAGACTGTCTTCCTGGTAAACTAACATATAATCCTTAATCCTTTTCAGGTACTTGATTATATTCTTCACTGCAGTCCAATACTCCTGCCCAGGATTAGACTAATATCTGCTAACCATGCCAATGGCAAAGTAGATTTCGGGTTTAGTGCAAAGCATAACATACATGAGGCTTCCTACTGTCGAAGCTAAGGAACTGCCTTAATTTTCTCTATCTCATCAAGTGCTTAGGACACTGATCTTTGGATAAAGTGATTCTATATCTGAAAGGGAGAAACCTTTTCTTGGAATCCTGCATGCTAAAACGAGTAAGGATATCATCGATATACTTTGCTTGTGATAAGCCCAACATCATTTGTTTTCGATCTCGCACAAGCTTGATCCCAAGGATGTGACTGGCTTCTCCCAAGTCCTTCATAACGAACTGCCCAGATAACTATACTTTAACCGTAGATAATGCCCCCATATCGTTTCCAAAGTGCAAGATATCATCTACATAAAGTACTAGAAAGATCACCATGCTTCCGTCACGCTTCTTGTACATACAGGACTCATCCGAACTTTGATCAAAATCATAAGACTTAATTGCTTGATCAAACCGAGTGTTCCAAGACCTTGATGCCTGCTTAAGTCCATAAATGGATCTCTTAAGTTTGCACAGCATGTGCTCCTGGCCCTTTGCAATGAATCCATCTGGTTGTATCATATAGATACACTCGTCAAGACTTCCGTTAAGGAAAGATGTCTTGACATCTATTTTCCATATTTTGTAATCGAAATGTGCGGCAATGGATAAAAAAATCTGGATAGACTTAAGCATGGTTACCGGCGAAAAGGTTTCCTCAAAGTCGATCCCTTCTTTCTGAGTGAACCCTTTTGCAACAAGCTTACCTTTGAAGGTTTCAACCTTCCCGTCTGCTCCTCTCTTTTTCTTGTAGATCCACTTGCATCCAATGGATTTTATTCCTTTGGGTGGTTCTACAAGTTTCCAGACCTAATTGGAATGCATAGATTCCATCTCTGAATTCGTAGTCCTTTGCCTAAGATCTGCATCTTTGTCTTGTAGTGCTTCATTGTAGTTACAGGGCTCGATATCCAGTTCTACCAGGATCTTGTCAAACGACTCTCCCAAGAACATATACCGATCAGGTAGATGAAAAACCCTCCCACTACGACAAGACACTACCTGTTTCTGTGTACTAGCAGTAATAGGCTGTGCAAAATCTGAACCCTGTGCATCAGCACCTTGTTCTTGATTTGCATCTATCCCGATAATCCTCCCACTACGACGAGGTAATGGAATATTAGTGACTTGTGGTTCCTCTTCTGTTCTACTGGTATTTCTTCTCAATTCTTCAAGAACAATTTTGCTTTTGGGCCTGTGATCCATAATATAATCTTTTTCCAAGAATCGGGCATTGGTGCTAACAATGACCTTCTAATTCTTAGGATTATAAAATAGACCACCATTTGTTTCCTTGGGATACCCCACAAAGAAACAGACTTCTGTTCTCGATTCTAACTTACCTGCATTCCCTTTCAGCACATGTGGTGGACACCCCCAAATTCGAATGTGTTTCAGACTAGGCTTATACCCGGCCCACAATTCTGTGGGAGTAGAAGGTACTGACTTAGAAGGTACCAAGTTCAGAATGTACGCCACTGTCTCTAAAGCAAGTCCCCAAAATGAATCTGGTAAATCTGAATAACTCATCATTGACCTTACATTTCCATAAGAGTCCTATTCCTTCTTTCTACTACACCATTCTGCTGTAGAGTGCCAAGTGCAGTCAAGTGGGATGTAATCTCCTCTGATGACAAGTAGTCCTTAAACTCTCCAAAGAGGTATTCCCCACCACAGTCGGATCGTAGTGATTTTATACTTTTACCCAGATGCTTCTTTGCCTCTGCCTTGAATTCTTTGAATTTCTCAAAGCATTCAGACTTATAGTGCATCAGGTAAATGTATCTATACCTCGAGTAATCATCAATGAAACTGACGAAGTACTCAATCCCACCACTATCTTGGATTGTCATAGAACCACACATATTAGAATGAACAAGCTCCAACGGTTCTTTAGCTCTATAGCCTTTGGCCAAAAATAGCCTCTTGGTCATCATACCCTCTAAGCAAGATTCACAGACTAGAAGTGCATTTACTTCTAATGACCTTAAAGGTCTATCTGCTACCAATATGTTTATTCTTTTTAGATTAATATCACCTATGCATAAGTGCCAAAGAAATATTTGGTTCATTAAAGAAGGAAAATTTCTCTTATATGGTAAATTAGATGTGTTATTAATTTCAGTTAGTTGCAGAGTAAGAGAGATTGGAGTAATAATATAAAGATCATCCACCAATGTAATAGAACAGATAACTCGTTTATTATCCTTAATAACCACAGAATTATTAAAATAAACAAAATATCCGTCTTTAGCCAATCCAGAAAACCTTCTAATGGCAGGTATATAAAGGCAATCTCTCAATATTAAAACTCGATCTCTACCAAAACTGAGAGTGACATCTCCTACTGCAACTGCTGTTACCTTTGTGTTATTGCCCATATGCAAGTAAATCTCCTCATCACTAAGTTGTCGTGTTTTCTAGAACCCTTGCAACGAATTGCAGACATGATTAATAACTCCCATATCTACACACCAGGTATCGGTAGATATCACCGCTAAACATGTTTCCACAACCAGTAAACATAAGTTACCCTGTTTGTTCTGGCCTCTGAGAAATACTAGACATAACTTTTTCCAGTACCGGATCTGGTTGCAGTAAAAACATCTACCTTTCGACTTTTTCACACCAGTTCGTGGCCCACTAACTATCTTGAAAATTGTGTCTCCCTGTTTCTTTTTCATGCCTTTCGGCCCAGAGAAAGAACCTTTTTCAGAAACAAATACATTTTCTGGTATTGAAGAAATACCATTTGTAGTGAAAGTTATATCTAAGTTACATTTCCAGTCAACAAAATTTGGTCTCGTAAGTTTGTTTTCTTTGAGTATTAAAGCGAGTTGGTTGAAATCTATTTTAATCCTGAAAATCACATAATTAAATAAAACAATTAATTATGATGAACAAGATTTTGAATTTATTTTAATTTGATTCCCTCTACCATTTTAAAATTAATTCGCCAGCAGCCTGGTTACCTGAGAATAGCATGCCACGATGGATGGACGTCTACTATTCTTCATCAGACCATACAGGCTAATTTTTTTTAATTTTATTATCTAGACAACTGATTATGCCAAGTAAAATTAAATAGCTGACATAGTTTCGGTCCAATATATAATAGCAGTGACTCAGATGGAGAGGATACTATTATATACAGTTAAGTGTTAACCATCACCTAATCCCAAATTAATCGCTTCGCAATGAACCATTTAGTTGGAGAAATGATCAACACTAACAATTATCCAGAATTATCCATAAAGAAAGTTTGTACTGGTAATACCGCAATTAATCTGTTCGTTAGGAGGGAAGGCTTTACTGCCGACATGCAGGGTTTAATTGCATCGCCTACAAACTGATGATAGAGACCGCGAAATTTATCTGTGAATAAATTTTCTCTTCCACTTAGATTTTTAAAATATTTTTAGGGTTATAAAAATTCGTTTAATTAAAATAAATTTATTAATTTTAAAACTTACATGATCTGAAAGAATCAAACATATTTCTGTGTATACGATTCCAAAGATTTTGATTTATCAAACAATTTTTTTCGTGTTTAAATTGGTAGCAAATAAAATTTAATAAATGCACAATTATGTCTGATTTATCAAACATATTTATTGATTTTATTTTCCGTTACACATTTTTCAAAAAATAATAATTTATTTCGATTAAATATTTTTTCATTTAATTAATTTAAAATCCAGAATTAATTTTCACGTTTTTTCAAGATATCCGATTTTTAAAAAAATTATTTTAAACGTGATATTTTGTAAAAAATAAAATATCTAATGTTTTTTTATTTAATTAAAATTAATTAATTAAAAAAAATTAATTTTATTTTTAATTACAAAATATTTTAATTAAAATCGAATTTCTAAATTAATTAAATTAACAGGATAAATAAAACCAATATTTATCATCCACGCAGTTAATAAAAAAAAAATTAAATTCAAGATAAATATAAATCTTAATTTTACAATCATCACTTATTTTCATGTTTAATTGAATGTGTAAATGATAATTATTTAATTTTTTAATTACGAGGGTTGACCGTAATAGATTAATTAATTTTTAGATCGAATATAAGCTTACGGGGCATAGGTTTCGATATAAAATATTTTATGTTCTTTAAGTTTTTTTCCTAATTTATTAAAAAGAAAAAAAAAATTAAGAGCAGAAATGGGAGAAAAGGCGGTGGTTGGGAGCGGCAACCGGCGGTGGTTCTAGTGCCTTTAGCCGCATATTTTTTTTATTGTTTTGCAATATTTTTTTTCTCTTTTAATTTTTTTTTTGGATAATGAAAAAAGAAAAAAAAAAGGAAAAACAAAAAGCTGTGCCGCCGGTTTCCTCAAGATCAACACAGCGCCGGTTCCCAAACTAGAGAAGCATCAGTTTTTTTTCAAGCAACGCGCCAAACAAGGCGCGACTTCTGCAACAGTGGTTTGAACAAAAACAGTGGCACCGGTTTTGTTCTAGCAAAGTCAAAAGCAATCCCAGCGGTTTCCAACAGAGGCTAAGCCGCAGAAGTGGTCCAACCGGCGACTCCCAGCAAGCGCACAAGCGCCAGGCTAATTCGGTGCAAACACTGTTTTTGGTGTTTTATTTTTTTAAAACACTACAGTGCTAGTTTCCTATGCAAAAAACGGCGCCACACCAGTTTCCAAACAAAACCGTAGCAAGCAATTTTTTCTGCCAAACACTGCCTTATTCAAGCGGCAGTTCCCACAAAAGTGCTGCAATTCCCAAACTAAGCCGTGTGATTTCCAAGCAGCAAACGCCCAATCACAGCAGTGATCTTCAAAAAGCCGGTTTCCAAGCAGGCGCGGTTCCCAAGCAGCAGTGCAAATCGCACCAGGCAAATTCGGCGCAAGCAATTCCACGCAGAGCAAACACGGCGCGGTTTCCAACTGGCGCACAAAGAAAAAAAAAGGGGCAGTAATTTTTTTTTCACACAGTGCTGTTTCGGCACTGTTGCTTCAGTGGTTTTGCTTCAATGGTTTTGCTTCAGTGTTTTTTTTTTCAATAATAACATGGCGCAACAGTGGATTGGAATTTGCAATCAGTGATTTCCCTTGGAGCAACTACACGGCGCCAGATTTTCGTTCCAAACAGCAAAAGTTGTTTTCCCAACCAAGCACGGTTTCCAAAGAAGCAATTTCAGTCCCAAACAGCTTCAGTTTTTTTTTAAAACAGCGGCAGTTTCCAATCCGAACGGTGGGTTCCGTCTTCTAAACAGGCGCAAACTCAAGCAGCGCAGTG
Organism: Heliamphora pulchella; assembly: GCA_032270985.1. NCBI lineage: Eukaryota > Viridiplantae > Streptophyta > Magnoliopsida > Ericales > Sarraceniaceae > Heliamphora > Heliamphora pulchella. Next base: position 4,966 of record JAULJZ010128192.1, on the reverse strand, counting down.
GATTTGGATTTGTTCGGGACTGTCTTCTTATGATCTGATAAGACTAAGGAATTTTGATGCAACTTGGACACAAGAAGCTAATTCAGATTAAACCACTGGAATCCTATCTTAACAGGAGACTGAAACTCTTTAGAGTTTCAATCGAATCACAAAACTAAGATTTACATTTATTTTGTATTTCATTTTTTTTATTATTATTAACTGGATTGTTGGAGGTAATACTGTCAATATCATAATTTTTTTGAATTAATTTTTGATAAAAAAAATAACTGGACGGGTAAACGCCAAAATGGGCTCCAGATAAAACTTTTGACGACAAACGATCAAAATAAAATCCGTACAACCAAAGTTAATTTAGAAGAATACCTCTTGTCGATCTAATCTTCAACTACGACTTGATTTCGAGTTGAAACTCCAGTCAGATCTTCTACAGTATTCCCTTACGCGATCCTTGAACGTAGTGTAGACTACAGTCTATCGAGAACTCGTACCAGTAAAACCCCGATATCTTTCGTCTTGAAAGACAAAAAATATGATATATGATATATGAGATATGATCTATCAAATTTATCAATCTCAAATTGGTTCAGGTTACCCGTGTATACATAGGACTACAACAGGGACCTAAGGAGTAATTATGAGTTAGACTTCCAGTGGAACACAGACACCTATTGGAGATTTCTGCAACTATGGAAAGACATGCAGCGGTTTCTGCAATTTTCATAAAATACTGAATTACAGTTCACACCACACAAAAATCATAATTGCACTCTGACCCATAATCTCAAGATTTTCTTGCATTGAACTCATTTTATTAAATGCTTACTATTTCTCTCAACGTTAAGATTTTCGATACCCGCTAATTAAATTTAATTACTGACAATTTAATTTAATCGGCATCTTGATATTCCTTAAACCCTTCCGCTTAACTTATTTGACCGCCGAATAATTAAATTCACCTGCAGGGTTTGGCCTGGTCAAAACTTATAAGCATCCATAAAAGGGTATCATCAATCACGATCATTCGGGACGTGAATTCTATCAATAATTAATATTTTTATATAAAAAATACCGCTATTTAACTCACCGAAAATATAGAACCATATAATATCGCACCCTCTAATGAATCAAAATAACGAATATTAAATATAAGCAAATCAATAATTATTTCGAAATTAAGACGATAAGCACTATTCATAATAATCTTGGGGTATGAATTAATTTGAATAGTCAGTCGTCGGTACTAAATTAATTATCCCAAATGTCTCGTTTAATACACACAAAGTGTACTAACACAGAGAGTCATAATAACAGACGATATTATTATCTGTTCCTCGTAACCAAGACAGGCCTACTAAAATCTGTATCACAATCGTACCGATGGTATGTCCATTTCCATCTAAACTGTGAACATAAAACTTATATTCTGTAAAAATCTAAAATCTGATATTTTGTGTGTAAGCCGTACTCTACACACTAAATTAAATACTGTACAGAATATCGGACATTCATGCATAACAAGAAAATGATATACATACATTACTCATAAAGATTCTCATAAAATAAAAAATTAATTTTATTAAAATTAAATTAAATACTAAAAATATAATTTTCAGTATACCAACCCTAACAATCTCCCACTTATACTCAAAACCATGCTGCTATACATCTGACTCCCATACCCTCTACATGACTATCAAAAGTCTTAGCCGGTAAGCTCTTTGTAAAGGATCTGCAAGGTTGTCTCCTGATGCAAGCTCTATGTCTGACTGAAAATTTGAGTCTGTTTACCCCAAAGGTAGTAGACTGTCTGCCTGGTAAACCAGCATATAATTCTTAGTCCTTTTTAGGTACTTGATTATATTATTTACCGCAGTCCAAAACTCCTGCCCTGGATTAGACTGATATCTGCTAACCATGCTAACAGCAAAACAGATTTCGGGTCTAGTGCAAAGCATAACATACACGAGGCTTCCTACTACCGAAGAATAAGGAACTGCCTTAATTTTTTCTATCTCATCAAGTGTCTTAGGACACTGATCTTTGGATATAGTAATTCCATGCCAGAAAGGGAGAAACTCTTTTTTAGAATCCTACATGCTAAAACGAGCAAGGATATCGTCGATATACTTTGATTGTGATAAGCGCAACATCCTTTGTCTTCGATCTCGCATAAGCTTGATCCAAAGGATGTGACTGGCTTCTCTCAAGTCCTTCATATCGAACTGCCCAAATAAGCATACTTTAACTGTAGTTAATGCCCCCACATCATTTTCAATGAGTAAGATATCATCTACATAAAGTACTAGAAAGAACATCACGCTTCCGTCACGCTTCTTATACACACAAGACTTGTCCGGACTTTGATCAAAATCATAAGACTTAATTGCTTGATCAAACAGAGTGTTTCAAGACCTTGATGCTTGCTTAAATCCATAAATGGATCTCTTAAGCTTGCATAACATGTGCTCTTGGCCATTTGCAATGAATCCGTCTAATTGTATCATATAGATACACTCGTCAAGACTTCCGTTAAGAAAAATTGTCTTGACATCCATTTGTCAGATTTCATAATCAAAATGTGTGGCAATGGATAACAGAATCAGGATAGACTTAACCATGGCTACTGGCGAAAAGGTTTCCTCATAGTCGATCCCTTTTTTCTGAGTGAACCATTTAGCAACAAGCCTAGCTTTGAAGGTTTCAACCTTCCCGTCTGCTCCTCTCTTTTTGTTGTAGATTCACTTGCATCCATTGGGTTTTATCCCTTCGGGTGGTTCTACAAGTTTCCTGACCTAATTGGAATACATAGATTCTATCTCTGAATTCATAACCCTTTGCCAAAGATCTGCATCTTTGTCTTGTAGTGCTTCATTGTAGTTACAGAGCTCAGTATCATGTTCTGCCGAGATCTTAACAAATGACTCTCCCAATAACATATACCGATTAGGTTGATAAACAACCCTCCTACTACGACGAGGCATTACTTGTGTCTGTGTATTAGCAGTAACAGGCTGTGCAAATTCTGAACCCTGTGCATCAGCACCCTGTTCTTGATTTGCATTTGTCCCGATAATCCTTCTACTACGACGAGGTAATAGAATATCAGTGACTTGTGATTCCTCTTTCGTTATACTGGTATTTCCTCTCAATTCTTCCAGAATAATTTTTTTTGAGCCTGTGATCCATAATATAATCTTCTTCCAAGATTGGGCATTGGTGCTAACAATGATCTTCTGATCCTTATGATTATAAAATAGACTACCTTTCATTTCCTTGGGATACCCCACAAAGAAACAGACTTCTATCCTCAGTTCTAACTTACCCGCGTTTCCTTTCAGCACATGTGCTGGACACCCCCAAATTCGAATGTGTTTTAGACTAGGCATATGCCCGGTTCACAATTTTGTGGGAGTAAAAGGTACTAACTTAAAAGGTACCAAGTTCAGAATGTAAGCCGCTGTCTCTAAAGCGAGTCTCCAAAACGAATCTGGTAAACCTGAATAACTCTTCATTGACCTTACCATTTTCATAAGAGTCTTATTCCTTTTTTTCTGCTACACCATTCTGCTATGGAGTGTCAGGTGCAGTCAATTGGGATGTAATCCCCTCTGATGACAAGTAGTCCTTAAACTCTCCAAAGAGGTATTCCCCACCATGATTGGATCGTAGTGATTTGATACTTTTACCCAGACGCTTCTCAACCTCTACTTTAAATTTTTTGAAATTCTCAAAGCATTCAGACTTACGGTGCATCAGGTAAATGTATCCATACCTTGAGTAGCCATCAATAAAACTGACGAAGTACTCAAAGCCACTTCTAGCCTGGATTGTCATAGGACCACACACATCAGAATGAACTAGCTCTAACGGTTCTTTAGCTCTATAGCCTTTGACTAAAAAAGGCATCTTTGTCATCTTACCCTCTAAGCAAGATTCATAAACTAAAAGTGCCTCCACTTCCAATGAACTCAAAGGTCCATCTGCTACCAGTCTATTTATCATTTTTAGATTAATATGACCTAAGCGTAAGTACCAAGAAACGTTTGGTTCATTAAAGAAATAAACTTTTTCTTATATGGTAATATAGATGTATTATTCGTTTAAGTCAGTTGCAGTGTAGGAGAGATTTGAGTAATAATATAAAGATCATCCACCAATGTACCAGAATAGATAACCCGTTTATTATCCTTAATAACCACATGATTATTAAAATAAACCAAATATCCATCTTTATCCAATCTAGAAATGAAAACTAAGTTCTTTCTAATGGCAGGTACATAAAGACAATCTCTCAATATTAAAACTCGATCTCTACCAAAACTGAGAGTCACATCTCCTACTGCAACTGCTGTTACCTTTGTATTATTGCCCATATGTAGGTAAATCTCTCCATTACTAAGTTATCGGGTTACCTGGAACCCCTGCAATGAATTACAGACATGATTAGTGGCTCCCATATCTACACACCAGGTACCAGTAGATAATACCGCTAAACATGTTTCTACAACTAGTGAACAAAAATTACTTTGTTTGTTCTGCCTTCTGAGAAATACTAGACATAGTTTTTTCTAGTGCCAGGTCTTGTTGGAGTGAAAACATCTCTCTTTCGGCTTTTTCACACCAGTCCATGGCCCACTAACTACCCTGAAAACTGTCTCCTTGTTTTTGAAGCTTTTCCTTTTTCATGCCTTTCGGCCCAGAGAAAGAACCTTTTTCAGAAACAAAAACATTTCTTGGTATTGAAGGATTATCATTTGTAGTTAAAACTATATCCAAGTTACATTTTCAGTCAACAAAATTTGGTCATTTATGTTTGTTTTCTTTGAGTTTTGAAGCGAGTGGGTTGAAATTCATTTTAATCCTAAGAATCACATAATTAAAAAACTGTTAATTATGATGAGCAAAATTTTGAATTCATTTTAATTTGGTTCCCTTTACCATTTTAAAATTAATTCGCCAGCAG
>JAULJZ010128181.1:0-10991 GCA_032270985.1 Heliamphora pulchella | reverse complement strand
GCTTTACCTTTTTCTAAAAGTTCATCTATTTCTACCTCTCCTTTCTCAATTGTCCATACTGATGTTTGGGGTCCTTCTCCTCTTGCCACCAAGGGTAGTTCTACCTATTATGTTTCCTTTATTAACAATTATAATCGGTTCTGTTAGATCTACCTTATGTCTCACAAGTCTGATTTCTTTCGCATTTATCGTGACTTTCATTCTATGATTCATACACAGTTTTCTACCACTCTAAAGACTCTTCGTTCAGATTTGGGTGGAGAATATTTTCTCACTGAATTTATAGATTTTTTGGCTTCTTGTGGTACTATTCATCAGTCCTCTTGTTCCGATACTCCAGCCGAAAATGGTCGCGCTGAGCGATAACATCGACATATTCTTGAGACAACAAGATCCCTTCTTTTGTCCTCCTCTGTCCCTACTGTCTTATGGGGAGAAGCCGTTCTTACGGCTGTATATCTTCTTAATTGTATGCCCTCCCCTCTCCTTTCTGGGCTCTCTCATTATGAAAAACTTTTTGGGCATGCTCTCAATTACTCCCTACTCCGTGTCTTTGGTTCCATTTGTTTTGTTCTTCTCCCTCAACGAGACCGGACCAAACTCAGTGTTCACTCAACTCTCTATGTCTTCTTAGGGGTGTTATGACCTCGTTTCTCGACGTCTCTATGTCTCGCGTCATGCTGTTTTTTTTTAACGTCTCGCCTACTTTAATCTTTCTCCGAAGTATGCTCCTATCTCCAAAGAGAATTTAATTCATATTGATTATTTCCCCTCGAGGTGCCCTCGGAGGAGTTTACTTCCAACATTGAAGTCCCTAAACTTCCCCCTCCCTCTCAACTTTCTCAGTCTTCCTCACTCCCGTTGGTTAACTCCCGTCGTCCAGTTGCTCCTCCACCTGTCTCCAGCTCCGACCTTGTTCCATTTGCTCCTGTGGCTTCTGAGGCTCCTGCCCCTCCTGGCCGTCGCTATCCCGCTCGTACCAATACGCTACTGGTAAGACTTGGTTTTTCGAACACTTGTTTCTCTCATTCATATCGTGCTTTTTTTACTTATATTCTTACTTATTTTGAGCTGCACTCTTATAAGGAAGCATGTACTGATCCTAATTGGGTTAATGCCATGTCTGAAGAATTAACTGCACTTCAGAAAATTGGTACTTGGGAGTTTGTTCCATTGCCTACAGATAAGAATCTCATTAGGTGTAAGTGAGTGAATAAAGTTAAAACTCACTCTGATAGCTCTTTAGAGTGTTACAAAGCTCGTTTGGTTGCCAAAGGCTTCTCTCAGGAATACGGTGTGGATTATGAGGAGACCTTTGTTCCTGTGGCTAAAATGGCCACCGTTCGTACCCTTATCTCTGTCGCTGCCGTCTGTCACTGTCCTCTATTTCAGTTGGATGTCAAGAATGCATTTCTTAATGGCAATCTCAATGAAGAAGTTTATATGTGACCCACTCCGGGTCTATCTCATTCCCCAGGCTTAGTTGTCGCCTTCATCGTGCACTCTATGGTCTCAAATGATCTCTTCGAGCCTGGTATGATCATTTCCAGTCTACTGTTTTTCAGATTGGTTTTCATCCTAGCGCACATGATTCGGCCCTATTTATCTGTCATACCTCTGCTGGTATTGTGATCCTGCTCTTGTATGTGGATGACACGATTATTACTGGTTCTGATACTGCCACTATCACTGAGGTCAAGCAACATCTCTTTCAAGAGTTTGAGATGCAAGACTTGGGGCCTCTTTGGTATTTTCTTATTATTGAGATGGCCACCTCTCCACAAGACTATCTTCTTTCTCAGACTAAGTATGCTCATGAAGTTGTTCACCGTGCGCACCTCACTGATGATAAAATTATTGACACTCCCATTGAACTGCATACTAAGTTTTGTTCCACTAATGGTGTGCCACTTGAGGACCCTTCACTTTATCAAGAGTTAGTTGGGTGCTTGATTTATCTCATAGTGACCCGACCTAATATCGCTTATGCTGTTCATGTCGTCAGTCAGTTTGTGTCGGCTCCAAGCACTACTCACTGGGCGGTTTTACTCCGCATCATTCGCTATGTTCGGCACACTATCTTTCAAAGTTTGTTATTATCGTCCACCTCCTCACTGACTCTTTAGGCCTATGCAGATACTGATTGGGCTAGTGATATACCATTGTTATCAGCTGGTAAAATCTGTTACTTATTGAGTTCATATTGTACTTCTCCATTAAAAAGAAAAACCCAAGCCAAATACGTTCCCTTTCACTCGTAGTATGGCGATGATCAGTAGCTGGTTCGAGAGGATAACAGTTCCCAATTCTTGCTATGCCTCGAAGAGGAAAAGAGCCTCAAACATTCAAATTATAAGAAAGCTTTTGGTAGATGGAGAGAGAAGGGTGGGGGGGGGGAAGGGGAAGGCAACTCGAAGTGATCCAGTATCTTACATGGGATTGCTTGGTAAAACTTTGTTTCTTATTTCTATTTCTCAAAAAGTTGCATTTTCTTTTCTTCCTGAAATTCCCTTTGTGCTAGTGCAGGGTGGGTGGGGGTTCCTCTTTCCAATTTTTCTTTCAAAGTTTGTATTTTCTTTAACATATCTATTTTGTATTTTCAATTTTAGAAAACAGAAATCACCTAGTGAAAAGCAAATCTAAAAACGCACTGAAGAAACGAACATGATTCCCATATGATCCACCACTTAAGAAACATACACTAGAATACAAAACCAATGGCTCATTTTGGCCATAATATCTGAAAATCCACCATTATAAAGCACAAAAAGTTCAATGGACTTCATTCCCTAGATTAAATAAGCTGCACAAACAAAAAACAAAGCACCACCACAGTTACCTAAATGAGTGACTGAAGAGTAGCATTATATACAGCCTAGGGCAAGTTTAAGATATGACCTTTGAGAATTGAACTTTTGGCAAAGGCTCTTAGCATATATTTCAAGGAATTTTGTTCAGATATAACATCGTTACAAGTTACTAGAAGATGCATAAAAAAAACGCATTATCATCTCACATGAGCACAAACAGGAGAAAGAAAATGCCTTTTCCCATTTCCTATACGAGAAATTACAATTCTATTACTACCCTTTCATTAACCTTGTTACGCAGCTATTACTACTCAAAATAAATTAGATATAATCTAAAGAAGACTGCCAGATGAAGACCTAAACTAGGCCTGGCAAAGAGAGAATCTTGAGGCAGGTTAAGAAGTATTCAGAGTCTAGTTTGAGACCCGAGGAAAAATGGACAGCACCATTGAAACATCACGCATAATATGGTGCAGCAATGGGTGAGCATAATCCTAAACAATTAACGTCCTCACTAGACCCACACTCATACTCAAGGCTATGAATGCATCAGTTGAATCAAAATTAGTGACAGCTCAAATTTGTACAAGTTCCAGAATATAGTAATGAAATTAGCTTGATCATCATTGCCACATTAAGCTGTGCCTAGGGAATATAGTTTAAATTCCTGAAAATCTGTTGTCCCTAGGTAATGTTGGTCATCACCAGAAAGAAAAGAGGAACTTGATGTGATGCTATTTTGGTACAAGTCGTATAACATAGTGCAAATTCCAAAAGAACCCCTGAACTATTGACTCAATGTCTATTAAACATCTGACCATTTAACTTTATCTTTCAATTTTGATTCTTAGTTGTCATCACAAAGTTGACAAAATCAGCAGACGTGGCTAAACGTGAGTTTAGGTACCAATTGCAATGACCATGTCTTGAGTTACTCTGGTAATGACTAATGACGGACTATACTAACTAAAAGGCATAAATCTGGTCAAGCACACAACATAGTGTACATTCGACTTTTGATCAGCCACATCTGAGTTAGGCACAATGTCTTGGGGTAATAGTCAAGGCTCAATGTATATCCCTTCTCGATTGGAGTTTCAATAGGTTTGGAGTTGTGCACAGAATCATTCCAAGACCTTCCTAAAGTAAACCTCTTAAGAGAAACAATAAGTCTTTTAGAATGATCCCTTAATCTAAACTCTACGCACATAATTTACCTCTGCGTGTTCTTCATCTCAAAAGTTGAGGATATCCATCCATTGGATTTGGTATATCATTCAGAGTAATACGTATAAAAATACATTGTTTTCCTTTGATAATTGGATAGCAAGTTACCATTTTCAAACTTGTAAGATAATTCATATATGTTTCAATTATAGGCACGCGTCGCCAAGTGCCCAATCTAAATAATAATAATGAAAAAGCACATTCAGATAGTGTTTGGCACGTGTCAGGGAGTGCCCAATGAGTGTCAATGCCACGAGTCCAACACAGGCACACCACCTTTTTTGAGGTGCTCGTGCTTTTTATCCGATTTATATGTCACAAACATACAAAGGAAAAGTTGGGAAAAACTTCCCCAACTTATTGACATACACATAGCAGTGTTCCTCCAACATTTCAAAAAAACCAATTGATAAAATGGCTTGGTAAAATCTAAAGTACTTGTTTAGATGAGAGTTTTAGGCTACAAACGGAACATTAGAGATGGTATACTTTACGCTCTTATCCCTCGACCACAAAGCCTACAAGATGATCTATATAGATTTCCATGACAAGCACTCTATTAAGAAATATAGTAATCATATCCATTTAGAAAAAGCTCCAAGTTAAAATGGGCAACAATAGCTAGATGAGGGGAATAAAGGTAAATCTCACCACTAGGGAGAATGCTTCTCGATAATCTATATCCTCCTTTTGGGTATATCCCTTCGCCACGACACGGGGCTTATACTTATCTATTGACCGATATGCCTATTCTTTAATTTTCAAAGCCCACTCATTTCCAATAGTCTTGCATCTAGGCAAATGATCAACCAACTGTCATTCCTTCTCATGAGACTCATCTCATCCTTCAACACAGCTAGTCATCCAATAAAATTAGGTGAAGTTAACAGCTTCTAACAAAAACCAAGATTATCAATCTAATCAATCTTATCAAGATTTAATAGAGCAAGCATGAAACAATTCCCCTGAACTTACACCAACTATGAAAATATTTGCTTTTCCTTCCTCTTTACATCATGAATCAAGCTCCATATTTTTAAACTTTTTATAAAAATATATGGACAGATAAATTAGTCATACAACAGTCACAAAAAGTGAATGAATAGTCAAGATTTTATAAAATATAGGTTTCAATAATATTGTACAATTTTCTTTTCATGTACTTTTTATTGCCGTTTTTTGTAGCCGATTTCTATACCCGTAGAATTAATTTTTCTATAATTTAATAAGGAGGAATCACAATACCCACAACCATAACTAGGAGTGTTTATTTATTGATTTTTAAGTACCATTTGTACCACATACAAGTTAAGATAAATTTCTTAAAAAATTAGGATAAGGAATTCCTCCACGACCCACGTACACTTCTACGTAAGCAACTCCCTTTAGAATATATCTTAGTGGTACACTACCTCTTGGTGGTAAACTCCCACTAGGAGGCAAGTAATCCCCACTATCTGTGGAAAGATATCATGAGTGACGTGCTATGTTAGTTAGAGGGTTTAACACTTCTACCTTACACCTCAACAAGTTACACACACAATATTTTCTATATCATTAAATGATTAGATGCAAGGTTGAGAGACAAACTTATCCTACCTTACACCTTCTCGTCAAGTTGCACACTCTATATTTTCTATATAATTAAATGATTAAACGCATCATTGAGAGGACAAACTTACATGGCCCTACCCAACATGTATGAGTGGAAGTTGTTCTTTTCTACCTTGGGTAATAAGTTCCTCTCTCTTGATTTTTCTCTTTAAGACCGTGATCTTTGTGCCTTAGAATTTAGAGTGCGGAACAAACAGAAGGGCTCTTGTAATCTTTCCTTTAATAGTCAGGATTGCATGCACATGTGGAAGCTTGTAATCAAGCTATGCAATCTTCCCTTGGGATATTTTAAAATAAAGGTATACGATAATCACTCTCATCTCTATTCAATATTGGTTGTAAGATGTACGAATCAACTCCCACCTAAAAGTATTATCTGCTTTGGCCTATCCCAACAACTACCCTCGTGGGTTTGCCCCTCTATGCTATGCCTAAAAGGCAACTCTAAGTTGGAAGTGTCCTGCATTGCCTTATAAATCTTAGACATTATTTGACCTCGATGTGAGATACTAACATTCCCACCTTGACGCAAGCACAACCTTAGTTTTGATGCCAATGTTGAACAAAAATGAGAGGGTTTATCCTTATACTTATTTTGAAAATATCCTATGGGAAGATCAACCTGCTTGATTACAAGTCTCCTTTTGTTTTTTCCACCCTTTGAATGGACAAAAGACGTAAATTGACATGGGTCATGGGTGCATTATTTTCCTATACTTACAATATAAGACACATCAACTCTATATCAGCAGTTAACAGGAGTGTCCTCAAGCATCCACACATTAATTTTAAGACATATTTTCAAGTCATTGCTAGTGATAAGTAAGTTCGATTCCAATTAGATAATTGTATGCATTTCAGTGTTAAAAGAAGCAATAAAATGATTAAGTGACACATCAAACGCACATCTAATTACGTTCATGACTATAGTATGTATAATAGGAGGGATTGAGTAAGACTTTTTGGCCATCATTCTGACTTTTTAGCATGCTTTTTCTAATTGAAAACCCAAATCAAGCCTTATGTCCTAATTAATTGGAATTGACTATGTGAATCCTTTCTCGTCATTTAGTTTTTTCAAGACTATATGGTCAATCAAACTAAATTAATTAATATTCTTTTATACTACAACATCTCACTCAATAACATAATCCTTTCCCCTTTCTATCTACATGTAGATATGCACATATGTACACAGCTCAATGTCGAAGACACCTTCCACTTTCTATGTAGGTATGCAATTATGTAAATATTTACGTGCATATTTATATGTGTGTGTGTGTGTGTGCACAAACATGCTTTCTACCCCCAACAATTTCTCATTTGAAATGGTTTGTCATGCTCTACCACTATATGTCAATCAAATGAGGCCTTATTCAAACTATGTGAGCTGAGGGTCAACTAAAAGAAGTGTACTTTTCATCTATTTCCTTCTATAAGCTTTATTCTCATTAGCACGGAATATTACGCATAATCTTGCAAAGTTCTCTTTTGTATTCTTTTTTTTCCTCCTTTTAGCACCTTCAACTTGAACCAACACAAATAATTAGAGTAATCGTCACCCTTGCTTGCTTGTGACAAGACCATCCTAGTCAACTTTACATCAGCTGGTACTAAATAGATATCAATGATGATGTTTCACATAATGTATTAATTTTTTATTACATCTTCCTTGCTTTTTCATTCAAACATCTCAATACAAGCATTTTCATTGGCAACCTAACACATTTTTTTTTCTTTCCTTTTTTTAGATAATGATGCCATCAAATATTCAATACTTACATTAAGTCTTATAGCTAAAATACATATACACAACATCATCGCATTGTTTTGCCGGTGCTAGGAGATTGGACTAGATACAAACCTAAACTTCAGCACGTTTTGCACAAAGGTGCTCTCAAACTCAAACCAGCATTCTTACACCAAACAAATACCCCATCATAGCCATGTGAAATAACCTATGCAATTAACAAACATAAAGCACTCTAGAGCATTTAAGCATTTCACATGATCGCTGCCTTCACATTGCGTATGTATCCGCTTCAACTTCCTCATGACAAACCTTTCAATTCTAGAGCATTGACCACGCTTGCTCTTTTCTCATCAACTAAACTATATCATTAGCTACCAACACTCACGATAAACAATAACTCAAATGTTGGAATCCAATATATGATACTCTAGTTGAGACCAAAGGAAAAGATGTAAGTTGGAATCCACTCAAGAAAATAGCTTTACACATTAATTTCTTTTTGTTTAGAATTTATTAGTAACCTATTAGTTTAGCTTCACCCCCTAAATCTTAACAAACATGTCATCAAAACTTGTGGAAGACCTGTGGGCACTGCATGTAAGCATAGACGGACCCAGGGGGGCAGTTGTCGCCCCACCTAAGTTTTGAAAAATAATCATAATTATAGTAGCATTAGTGGTGTTTGATAAAACTGAAAACTGGGAACTGAAAATTAAATGTTAAATTGTTTAAGTCAAAAAGTTATTCGTTAAAAATTTAAGTACTGAATAAAAACTAATTGTTTGATATACACAATAAGTTGAAAATAAAATTTATTATTTTTAATATTTCTTCCAATTTATAGAATGCGGTTGCATGGTGGTGGTTGTACGGTGGTGGTGGTGGTGGTGGTGGTGGTAGGATTATGGCAGTCATGGCAGTGGTAGGGGTGTTAACAGTTGTGGTTGTGGCATGGTGATGGTGGGACTATGGTGGTGGTAGCATGGTAATGGTGGCAGCATGATATGGATAAGGGAAATGGCATGGTGGTAGGGGTGAGGGGTCGTGATGGGGGCATGGTGGGAGTGGGGTTAGGGCAGGGATAGTGGTGGTGGCGGGTTTTTGGCAATCATGGTGGCATAGTGGGCATGGTGGCAGCATGGCGGTGGTAGAGATGGCGAGGGCGGTGATGCGGGCATGGTGCTATTTGTATGGTGGTGGTTGTACAGTAGTGTTGGGGTTTTATGGCGGTGACGGTGGAGTGGAGGGATTATGACAGTCGTGATAGTGGTAAGGTCGTGATTGCATAGTGGGTTTGGTGGCGGTATGGTGGTGGTAGGGTGGCGAGGGCGGTGATAGGAGCATGGTGGTGGTGGTGGCAACATGGTATGGGTAGAAGTGGTGGTGGCATGGTAGTGGTGGTATGGTGGGTGTGGTGGTGATGGAATGGTGGTAGCATGGTGGTAGTGGGGGAGTAGTGGGAGATAGGAGTGGTGGCATAGTGGTAGGGGTGGGGTAGGGATAGTGGTAGCGATGGAGTTAGAGCAGTGCACGCCGATTCTTGTGCATTAGCAGGTATAAATGCACTTAGAATTAAATAAGAACTTTTCTACTTAAAATTATCAAAACTTTTAGCTTACATTTTAAAAGTCACATTAAATTTTAAGTGATATGACTTTTAGTTATCAAACGAACTTAATTTATTTTCATTTAATGCATTCAGCATTAAGTGCTGAATTGGGATAGCATTTATCAAACGTCCCAAACCAAACCAAACCAAACCAAATTTATTTTCACTTAATGCATTCAGAATTAAGTGCTGAATTGGGTTATCAACCACCCTAAACCAAACCAAACCAAACCAAACCAAATCAAACACCCTCTTAGTCCAAAATTTTCCAAGATTGTACGGGCTATGCCCCATTGTTTTTTTGAAGCACCTAATATCCACCCCCAAAAATCTCGATTTTGATTCAAGTATTTGTTATGATATTTTATCTACGAATAGTACTTAAAATAAATCTACACCAAAATTACTCTGCATCGCAATCTCAGCCCACTTCTCTGCATAATTCCAACAAATGTAGTCCACTAGACACCAATACCCAATCTACAGGTTGCTACAACTACAAAGGCTATGTGATGGTCTTGCTTCCTGCGTTTGCCATTCATAAAAATTGAAAGCCAGTTTTATTTACCAAAAGAAAAATAACAAAATTGATGCCCAGCTTCTTTAATATCTTGTTTCAAAGTCCAGAAGTTGAATTGATGAACAATATGATTCGCTAATTTATTGTCCAAACTTCTAAGCAAGTACGATTAGTTTCAATGATGCAAAACAAATTTACATTTTTACCAGTAAAAACAAAATTGTTACAAACCTGGCAAGCACTGCTGAAGATAATCTAACTGTGACCTCACACCTGAAACTCAAAAGTAAACGCAAAGAATATGATAAGGAAAACTAATTAAACAAGCAAGCCAGAAAAACTGAAATATCGCAATTACAAGTAACCCAACCCAACAAACTTTGAGAAACAGAAAGGGGGAATTTATAGATTTTGCTATTAAGAAATCAGTAATAAAAAGAAAAAGGTGAATTTTCAAATAGAACATCATTCAACGAAATTGTGGATCCCTGTTCAAACTTTTCAACCATAGAGCTAACTCATCAAGATCCAAAAAGAAGCAAAACCCATCTCCAAAAACAAAAACGAGTACAGACCCAAGTCACACTTTTCAAGAACAAAGCAATCAAGATCCATAGACAGGACACAGATGTAATATACCTTGTTGGGTACAGAGGATCATTGGGGAGTAACTTGTTATAACGCTTACACACAAATCCCTCCTTTTCTCCCACGAATTTGGGCTGTCCCCCGGCTGATCTTCAAGAAGATTGAAGGTCATTACAGTGAGAGGAACACTCACTCTGTCCTCCTCTCTGACAATAAACGTATCTATCTATATGAATCGTCTCTTTATATATATCTCTACATGATCATTTTGAGCAGTTTTTTTTTTTTTTTTAACAGATCTCTACATGATCATTAACGAACATATAGAGTGAATATATTCGCCAAGAACAGAGAGAACGAAGCTAGGAAGAAATTATTATTGGGTCGCACTTTCGATCGCTCGAGCGAACAGATTTTGATTCAACGTTGTTCAGCTTTACTACGAAGCTCAAAAGTCAATACCAAGAGACTGTGACTGCCTGAAACCAAGAACAAAGATGGGGTTTAAACGTTAATTAGGGGAAGTGGGAACGTGATTTATAATTTGAGTGCTGCAACCCTTTCCGAAATATTTGACAGAAAATAAATATCGAATACTAAAAAAATTCTTGGACCAAGATTTGAATTAATAAGCTGACAGTAGATTGGAGTTTACCATTTTTCATTTTTTTTTTAGTGACAATTTTTTCATACATTCAAAAATTAAAAAATTAATGTCAAATTTAAAAAAATTTCTCATATTATTTTTTTCAATTTTGTTACTTATTTTAGAAAAAAATCACTTTAAAACTTTCATAGGAGTTTTTTTTGTCTTTATTAAATTTTTTTAACTTTAATTAAAATAATTATATTTTTACTTTTATTTTATTA
>JAULJZ010128160.1:0-10991 GCA_032270985.1 Heliamphora pulchella | reverse complement strand
TTTAATCTGGTGTGTAGAGTACGACTTACACACAGAATATTAGATTTTAGGTTCTTGCAGAATATAAGTTTTATATTCATAGTTTAGATGAAAATAGAAATACCATCGGTACGACTGTGGCACAGAGTTTTAGTAGGCTTGTCTTGGTTATGGGAAATAGATAATAGTGTCATCTATTATTCTGACTCTCTGTGCCAGTACATTTTGTGTGTATTGAACGGGACATTTGCGATAATTAATTTCGTGCTGACTACTGACTATACAAATTAATTCACACCCCAAGGTTAATATGAATAGTGCTTATCTTCTTAATCCTGAAGTAATTACTGATTTGCATATATTTAATATTCGTTGTTTTGATTCATTAGAGGGTGTGATCTTATATGGATCTATATTCTCGGTGAGTTAGATAGCGGTATTATTTATATGACAAATATTAATTATTGATGGAATTCACGTCCCGAAAAATCGGGATTGACGATACTCCCTTAAGGATGCTTATAAATTTTGATTGGACCAAACCCTACAGGTGGATTTAATTATCCAGCGGTCAAATAAGTTAAGCGGAAAGGTTTAAAGAATATCAAGATGCCGATTAAATTAAATTATTTGTAATTAAATTTAATTAGCGGGTATCAAAAATCTTAACGTGGGGAGAAATGGTAAACATTTAATAACATGAGCTCAATGCAAGTAGGTCTTGAGATTATGGGTCATACTGCAATTATAGTTCTTTAGTGGTATGAACTGTAATTCAGTGTTTTATGGAAATTGTAGAAATCGCTGCTGATTTTTCATAATTGCAAATACAACTATGCGTCTTTCTTTAATTACAAAAACCGCTGGTAGATGTTTGTGTTCCATTGGAAGTCGTACTCATAATTATCCTCCAGGTCCCTGCTATAGCCCTATATATACGCGAATAGGCTGAACCAGTTTGAGATTGATACATCATATATCAGATAGATCATATCTCATATATTATTATTGATATATTATTTTTATCTTTTAAGACTTAAAAAATATATCGAGATTCTACCAGTACAAGTTCTTAAAGTATCGTAGCCCACACTATATTCGAGGATCGCGTAAGGGAATACAGTAGAAGATCTGACTGGAGCTTTAACTTAGAATCAAGTCGTAGTTGAAGATTAGATCGACAAGAGGTACTCATCTAAAATAACTTTGGTTGCACGGGTTTATTTTTGATCGTTCAACGTCAAAATTTTTATTTGGAGCCCATTTCGGCGTTTTCCCGTCCAGTTAAGTTTTTACCGAAAATCGTTTTACAAAAATAATGATCTTGACAGAATTACCTCCAACATAAAGGGCACAACGGTTTCATGTGTTCGATTTGCTTGCAGGTGTAGCAAGTAATTAGTTCTTTCTTGTACTCTTTTTTGCTTGAGTCACGTTTTTCAAATCTTGTGCCACGGAACTTTCTTTCAAACTATTAATCTTTTTTGAAGAATTTTCCTCGCCTTCTTGTGATAAGAGTTATGTCATCATTGTCAAGTTCTTCGTCTTCCTCATCACTAGAACTGTCCTTCGAGGCTTTGAAGGCAACGGACTTCTTGGCTTTGTTTTGCTTGTTTGCCTGTTCATTGATTTTGACCTCATATGTAAGGAGAGAACCAATTAGCTCATCCAGTGTCATCACTCTAAGATTCCTTGCTTTCGCAATGGTTGTTACTTTAGCTTCCCATATATGCGGTAAAGTTTTGAGTACCTTTCTTAACAATTCATAAGATGGGTAAGTTTTTTCAAAAGCATTAAGAGAGTTTATAATATGAGTAAATCTTATATACATGTCGAAATAGTTTCATTTTCAATCATCTTAAATCCTCCATACTCACTAGTCAATATATCAATTCTAGAATCTTTAACATCTTGAGTTTTTTCATAAGTAATTTTCAATTTTTTTCAAATTTCTTTTCCACTTTTACAAGTCATGATACGATTATATTTATTTGCATCAAGAGCATAATAAAAAGCATTCATAGCACTTGAATTTATTTAAAATAATTTCATATCATTATCATTCATATCTTCATCGAGTTTAGGAACCTCTTCACCTTCAACTACTTTAGTGGGAATGAAATTTTCTTGGACAATTACTCTCCAAGCTCTCCAATCCATTATTTGAATAAAAATTCTCATTCTTTGTTTCCAAAAAGAGTAATTAACACCACAAAAGATTGGAGGTCTTGTAAAAGATTTATCCTCACCAAAAGGGGATACACCAAGATTAGCCATAGATCTTTTCACAAAAACTTTTTAGGTAAAAATGTGAGACTCTGTCCCGTTTTAGTTTTTTTTAGAAACGATTAAGCGTTGATGGAGTAAGAATTAAAACTTGAGCTTGGTGATATTTTGAACTTAGATACTCATGAAAGATGTGTTAGAGGAAGAATATGAGGCTCTAATGAATGTTCAGACAAATATATGTCAAAAAAGTGTGTGAAGGAAAGAGACATACCTTCACTAAATTGGCCATAACGTTTTGTACAAAATGAATCCTGGTATGAGCTTCGAACCGTTGGAAAGTAGACTTCCGAGGCTTCCGTTTGAGCACAAGAATGACCCTATTTGGACTTTAGATAAAGGAGATATGTTTGTTCAAAATTCGACCAACAGTGCAGTTGCAAAAGACGAATCGATCGGTCCCGAGACAGATCAATCGGTTTGTGATGGACAGAGGCTATAAATTTTAGTTTTTGGGCTGGTTTTATCATTCTCTCTTTTCTCCTCCCTCTCTCTCTCTCTAAAAGCTTAAGAGTGAGCTAGGGTTTAGTTTTTGGAGGTTCTTGAGGGTTTCAATGTTCGTTGGGGGTGAAGATCTTGTCGTTTCCTTGCGCGAGCGGCCGTTGGAGAACGTGGATATGCGTTAGAAGCTCCCTTGAAGTTGCGCGTGTTGGGCTTTGACGAGGTGGAGCTCAGATTAAGCTTGATTCTTGGTGGTGAAACTTCTTTGAGGTAGGATCTTGACTACTCCTTCTGGTTTACTATGATTTGTGTTGAAGTTTTTGAAACTAGGTTAAATCCTAGTGAAATGTGATATGTGATATAAAGAGAAGTATGAATCAGTGGGGGTCTTTATACGGGTATCTTAGATTACTTGAATATGAGTTGTTGATGAAAAGTTAAGAAGTTGGTAAAAATGAGAGGAAGTTTTGAAAGTATAAAGATATAACTTTTCTTATACATTGATGATAGTGGGGTGGTTTTATGAAAATATGAAATGAAAGTATTGAAACATATGTTTCATTAGATGTGTGAGTTAAAATGTTGAATGAGATGATAAGGAGAAGTTTTGAAATAAAGGAATAAAATACTTTGAGAACTTTGGGGTTTTAAGAAATGGTTATCCATGATTTTAAGAAAATATTGTACAAAAGATTTTTTTTGGATGGTTTTTGCTCCACATAAACTTTTACGCCTGAACGAGGTTTTGGAATGGTTTTTCTTTCTTTTTAAAGGTTGTTTATTCCTTGAAATGTTTTAAAAAGACACAAAAAGCCTTGTAAGTATTGAAATTGAATTTGTTTGGCATGAAAAGGAACCTGAAATAGGACTGCTCGATAGACCGATCGATCGGTCTATCGAGCGGTCTTTTGGTGTTCTCGGTACTCTTGTGCAAGCAAGAGACCGATCGATCGGTCTCTTCATCGATCGATCGGTTTGGTTATTTTCCAAATCCTTTGATATTTTGCTTAAAGGTTTGGCTCTTGGGAACTTTAAACCTAACTTTTGGATTACTCTATTACATTAGTTAAACTCTCGGTTGGGCGTATTTAAAAAGGTTTTAAACTCATAATTTGTTTCATTTTGAATCGTGGTGATTTAAATAAGTTTTAATGGGTATTAGTTTATAAATATGGGTCTTTGAGGAATGTAGTTTAGTATAATTATTTCTTAAAATCCCTAGCTTTGGAAGGGAACATAGATTTCTACTGTATTTATATATGCATATGATGGGTGCATCATTTTTTTTAAAATGATGTGATTTCTATAGGATAAGTTTTGTGTTGGTACTCTATGAAATAGGTAAATGAGATGTGATGTATGAGACATAATATATTGAGATTATGATGCATATAACATGAAAAGAAATTTGAATTAGACATTTATGATAATGTGTAAAAATAATTAGGAGAGCAACCAGTTGTGGGTTGGACTCTCGCATTTGCAAAATTAAATGTTATGAACAAATAATGAACTATATGGATGGATGTGAATTAAGTTGGCCTGGCGGGTCTGCGGTGAAAGACTAGAAACTTGCGTAAGATGGGGACCACATGCCTACGGGTTAGTCCCCGAAATGTGGCGTTGTATCGTGGTGAGTTATAGAGCTATCTATAACCTAATGGCTTCGCGTAGCCTATTGGGAATTAATAGGGAGGGGTTTCTATAAGCTGCACCTGATACCGGTTCATTAGTTGTGATTGCGTTGTGGTGAGTTATAGAGTTATCTATTATCCAATGGCTTTGAGAGCCTATTGGAAAGTAATAGGGAGGGGTTTCTATAATCAGCACCCGACGCCGGTTTATAATGTGATATGATTTTTGCAAAAAATCGGATGATGAGAAAATAATATGATTTTATGTGAAAGAAATGAATATTTTGAAAAAGATTTATGGAAAGAACAAATGGGTGTGCGTGAGTGTGTGCGTGGGAATGAATAATAATTGGTAAAACTTGCATTTTATTTCGATTGCACCCATCACACCTCACAAATCATGCATAACACTTGATTAGTCTTTATCCTACGAGTTTCGACTCATGTATATATATACAAAACCATTTCAAGTTTCGAGAATTCGGGGCGATATCAAGACAGAGGATGCATGTGGGAAAGGACTAGAAGAAAGATCTAGTATTTCTTTTGTATTTACATTATGATTGTACGGAAAGTAAAGTGAATGATTGTAATGATATAAGTGTTGTAAATGAACTCTTGAAAGTTAAGAACTTTGTTTGGCCTTTGTGACATGTTTTATTATGGTTGTTTTAAGAGATTGGGTTGAGTTCACGGGTTCCCAGGGGTTCGGGACGTTACAAATGGTATCAGAGCACTAGGTTAAATACCTAGGAGCCGTGGGAAGTTAGGATGACCCCTCGAAGAGAGTTATTTGATGTGATTAGGCACCACTAGACGGCATGAATTGTGTACTTGCATGGGTTTGCAATTGAATTATTTGCGCATGTTGTGTGTTTATATGAGCATGGAGGTTGAGTCTTGAGGTGATGTGGCATTCCAATTGGCATCCGACCAACTACTTTGGGGTTCGAAATAGAAAATCGTTTGGCCGATGTTCTTTCTATGAGAAATCTGAATTAGTTGCCCGAATTGTCGCGTTACTTTGAGGTTTTCCCTCAATATGTGAATATGTGTTGGTATGATGTGACTAGGTGGTGGGTAGTGTGTAGCATGGTTGTAGAAGGTTAAGTTGAGTTTAACCTAGTTGAGAGTTATGATATCCTCGTTATAAGAGGTATGCCTAAGAGGCTAGGACGAGTTAAGTTGAGATGGTGATATGGGTTTTGAGAGTATAACTTGGTGCTCAATATTCGTGGTGGGTGTAAGCCCATGTGACGAGCATTGGTTGTTGGTGTGTCTTGTACCCATATGAGCTGGGGTGACTGTAGTAGTTGTCCGTTGGGTGTTGTGCTAACAGTAGCTTGTTGAATGAGTGTGGTGGGCTATGTGAGACCTCTTGGAGGTTGTTTGTTGTGGTTGGATAGGAGGAGTGATTTTGGGCGTGTTGTGAATTATGTAGACTGGGTGTGAATGGGAACATAGTGGACGGGAGCGTAATAGTCTCCAACCTAAGCTGTGTTAGAAAGTCTAAGTTTATACCGTATTTGGGATGTCCCTTGTTCTATGGAGTGATGTTGGTAGCCATAGTAGTGCTAGAGAATTTTGAATGTCTATGGATAACTGGTGATTTTCTTTTGAGGTGTGTTGCTAAGTTACATTCTGTGATAGAAGTTAGAAATTGTACGATGGTGAGTATGTGGGTCGGAGATGTTGTCGACAGATAAATTCTCGAGTGATATACACGTAAGTATGGAAAGATGTGTATTAGTGAATGATGATTCGAGTTTGCTCGAAAAGTTTGGCGAAGAAAGGTTTTGTGGCTGAGGTTGTCGTTCTCAAGATTAGGAGACTTTGTGGGATATATGGTGTATAGCAAGAATGCGAGCGTGAGTATGTGAGATTTGTAAGGCATGTGGTAAATATTGTTGGTGTGGCTGACTCGGTCGTTCTAGGATGACGTGTTGATGGGTGGAGATCCTTTAAGAGGATGATAGCAGTGGTCTGTATCTGACATAAAGTTTAGATGTGATGGTATTGTATTACCCTAAAGGGGTGAGTGATAGGGTGGTGTCTTTGGTCTAAAGTCGGTAAGCAAGGATCGTTTTGTTCGTGTGGCGTGTAGTTGCCTTCATGGTTAGATAGTCGTGCAACGGTGGTACGCGTATAGTGACATAAGAGACAAGTGTTCCCAATGGAATGTTTTGTGTTTTCTGATGAGTGTACTAGAGCTGCGAGCTCGAGACTGTAGTATGTTTTTTGCCTACTTGTTTGGTTATTACCCGCCTTTTGGGAATCGAGCTTGTGTGACGCGACCATGTGAAAAGATGCTCTAAAGTGATAAGAATAGGTATGGCATTGTGCAGTGGTGGATAAATGGTGAGGATCTGGGGTGACGAGGAATATATTCATTATGTATGGTAATTCGAAGAGGTAGTGGCATGGAGCGAGAGCCTAAAGCTGACTCGTGGTTTTTCCTAGTTGGAGAAATGTTTTGTGGTTGATTGACCAGTGTGATTATTTTCCTTGATAGGAATAAGGCATTGGGATCGTAGGAGTGTGGGTTCGTTTGCCTGTAGTTCCTTGAAGGGCCCGCTTGCTTTACCCTACGAATTTTAGCGATTGGAAATGTAGCTTGATTGTACGAAATGTTGATAGTTTTGATTCTCATTGAGAGAGATCCGAAGAGAACTCAATGATTAAATTAAATACGTGGTGAAATTCTCGAGTATTAGTTTTATGAAGAATCCTCCAAGAATGTAGATTCGTGGCTTGGTTGTTATCCTCGTAAGTAGGAGATCATGTTTGGGGATCGTGCTGGGTGCATCGGGTTTGAAAGAACCATAGAAGGGTTCGATAATGTGGTTGGCTCGATGTTAAGATGGTGTTTCCTGGATGTGACATGTTTACAGGTTGATTGTGTTCGACCTTGGGTTTAAAGGTAGGTATGTTGTTTGCTCAGGAGGACGAAGTGTGGAATAGTAAGGTTCAGTAATGCATTGAGCGGTTCGGATGGCTTAGAACGATAAGCAAGAAACCAAGTGTTAAGGTATTGGTGACAGATGTGTACCCGAGGAGCAGAAGTGTAGGAGGCGTTTGCATGGATGTGGGGGGTTTTTTTTTGGTAATTAATTGTAACGTAAAAAGAGAAAAAAAAATACAAATTTTCAAGGAGCGTATCCCAGATAATTACATGAGTAACCAGTAGGAAAACCTCCTACAACACAGAAAAACCGAACCCCCCCGCCGAACCGACGGGGGAACCTAACAAAAAAACATATTCCACACACAACCCGCATGGATAGGAAATACCAACAAATACAACAATCTAGCACAAAGAACTGGTCATCCAACACAATATAACAAAATCCTGCTGAAGCTCAGCTCCTCAAAAAGCTCCAAACCTGAGCCAAGAAAAGACCTACACACGTAAGAAGATTTGCCAAAGAACCTCTATAAAGCTGAAAGAATAACCAAACCTCCATGCTCAGGAGGTCAAAGAAGCTTGTCCTCTAACCAATCAGGAAAACTAACGTAGCCTGAGCACGCGAAGAAAAGAAACCTCTATAGCAAAATAAATGCTTTGACAAAAGAGCCCCCAAGGATCAAACCACAGGTCTAAAGAACAGCCGAAAGGAACCATCAGAGGTCTATCAGTAAAATACCAGGGGTAGATGGGCCCCTAGCTAGCCAAAACAAGCAACGACGGATTAGCCTCAAAAAACTTCAGTTCAAAATCGACCAACACAAATTAACAACCTACCTTGCGCACAGGGTCGCCAAACATAAGTGGTGGGAGACCCCTACAAGTCAGCAATAAGTAATGGGCAAAACATCCTCAGAGAATCCGGCTGAGAGAAACCTAGGCCATCCCAAAGGAAACTCAACCATCGGATCCAGACGAAGCAAGCCATCGGCTTGAACCCCACTCAAAGAACCACCAAGGCCCCACCATAGGTACCCAGCTAGAAGTATAGGCAGATCCTCATCTAATCCAAAGCAACCTCGACTCCTTAATAAGGTAACACACACCCCGGCTAGAAGGGCGGAAAGATAAAAGATAAGAAAGCTCGAGAAAGAAAGAACGCAAAATAACATCCAACGGGAGGTATCAAGGAGCCATCCAAAGAGACCTTAATTCAGAAGTACCTAAACAACATGTATGGTCACAAATTAGTGGGACGGACCCGCATTGCTCACATCCCAACAAAACACGTGCCAAGTGCACCATTGGATTGGAGAAGTGGTGCCATCCCAATAAAGTGTGTTACCCAAACAGAAAATCACAATACCACTTAAAATCACAAAACCCGTTCTGTGCGAGCATTCACAAAACACTTTTGTGCAATGAGGGTCCCACCCAATAACCCAACAACAAATGTGGCCCACCGAAAATGCACCACTTAACTAAATACTCACAAACTGGAACCGTGGATCCCACCTGGCACTGAGCCGAATGTACAACCAACTTTCTTATCTTTTCAGCGCTGCACTCAACAGACAAAACTGCCCATTGGTTTGGAAAAAAACCAGGCGGGTAAACCAATGGAAACTGGCTGTCACCTATCGGGACCCAAAAAGCATTCCCGCCAAAAAAAACTTTCCACTGAGGAAGAACACTGTGGGACAGTGGGGTCCACTCCTCTACTGCCCTTAAATCCACTCCAGGGATAAGCTAAATGCCGCGCACGGTTTCAAGTAACCCGCGTAGTCCATTTAACAACTTTATCCATGAAAACAACCAAGGTCGGGTCCCACAAAGAGAACAACCCACGATTTCCCAAAAACCACCCATAGATTGTTCAGCATTTTATTCATGAGGCATTGGGCAGACCAAACTCTGCTTTCCATTAACCCACTTTTCCTTCAACCCACACACAATAACCACGCGCAACAGGAGCGTGTATCACACTTCTTCTTCTTCTCCAAATCGTGGTACCAAATCTCTAAGAAGAAGGAAAAGGACATGCGTCTTCTCCTCGGGACAACCATAAAACCAGAAAAAAACCTCTAGAGGCTCTCTGTCAGCGTAAAAACACACACATGAACCATGCGGTCCAAACCCAACAGTTGCTCTGAATAATAAACTAGGTTCAAACCAAACACAGAACTTAGCCATTAACGGAACTTAAAAATCTGCAAGCTTAAGCCAACAATCGCAGCTTTGATTTCGAAATCTGGTGCCAAACTCGAACTCAGCGCAAGTCTCGCAGAAATAGAGAGATAGTTCGCTGGATTCTTTGCCGGTGACATCGATCACCGGGCTGATCGAACTTTGGCGGCACGGCGCTGCTTGTCGTCTGAGAAGCGACGAAGAAGGTCAATAGAGCCAAAACCAGTCAACAGTTCTCGACGGTACAATAGTGTCGAGCATCTCTAGATTTTCACCAACAGAAAATACAATCCCAAAAACTCCAACATCAGGTCATTAAAAATCCATCATCGATAGCCACCGATAACCAACAAAGTATCGTTCATAACAACAAATGCAACCATGGCTGATCCAAAGGTGTAAAACTAGGAAAAGATCCATGGAGATACCAGACTGGTACAAATAACAGCTCTAGTACAAACCAATAAGAAAAGTTACCTTGATCTAATGGAGAGAAGAAGCTTCCTCCATATCTCACTCCATCGATTCTGTATACCCACCAATATTGTAGATACACCCCACCATAGCCATGGGAGTGATCCATCAGCTCCACCATGAAAACGCCATGGGGAGAGCTTTCTCTAGAGAGAGAAGCTCTCCCCCCTTGATGTGGGAGTTATTGGTAACTTTGGAGGGAATGTTTCAGGATTGGGGTTTTCTTGTCTGGTGTCGTGCACTTTCTATGTCGATTGCTTGGACACTGGGCTCGAGGCTATGACGTGGTTGTGATTTGCCTAATGGGAGTTGGGATAATGAAGTACAACCTTGTAAAGTGAGGTCTTAACACAACAGGATGTGTTGTACGGAGTATGGGAATTGATGAAGTTCTTGTGTGTGTGAATGAGGTCTAAGAGTTAGAAGCTTAGTGTAATAGGTGATCTGAGTATTGTGGTCGGGGTCAACAATAGCGGTGTGACTAAGGTTAATACGACCTCAAGATGAGATTTACAGGGTTCTTTGGGGGCTAAATGTTGATGGGCTCTACCAGAATCGGATGCTCGGAGAACTAAGTTCCTCGTGGATTTTCAAGATGAAGTTTATTTACTCTACCGTGTAAGTGTAAGAGTGTGTGGTTGTGTTCCCCATGAGATGGGATTGGTAGATCAGGAATGTTTATCCTTGCTGATAAGAGGGTTAGTGTTGATGCGTCGAGTCTTTTCTGCAATGGTTAATGGAGGATTGTTGACCGTTGTTTGCAGCTTATTTTGGTGGTGTGGAGTATGGTTGCACCTCTAGCTCTCGGTGGAATGGGAAGTTTGTAGGAACTTTGCGGCTGGGTTATTCACATGATAGGTTTTGATAAACTTATGATTAGTTGGAGTTTATATTTTGTTTGAGGCTCGAGCTACTCAGAGTTCTTAAAGTCGAAGAATGGTCGCCGACGATATTAGGTGTTGTGCTTTAGGTATAACCATATGTTCGGATTGTGGCCCCGAGAGTTTAGTAAGATATGAGTCAAGAAGGATTCGATGTTTTAGGAGCTTGGGTTGGTATGACCTATCGAGACTGACATGATGGCT
>JAULJZ010128149.1:0-10991 GCA_032270985.1 Heliamphora pulchella | reverse complement strand
TTTGGAGTTGGCGGCCGCCACAATGTAAGTTGGCGGCCACTGGGTTGGAAAAGGTTCTATTGGCGGCCGCCACAATGAGAGTTGGCGGTTGCCTTACTTGGGCAGCAAGTTTCAATGGTTCGACAAAATTTCACTGATTTGAAGGTTTCGAATTCAAATACTGAGCTTGGATCACTTCCCGAGAATCGTACGGAGGCACCAATCCACCTGTTTTCATCATCGGATTTGCCTAAGATTAGGCGGGGTCAAATTGGGGTGTCTACAGGGGTTACATGGGTAGCATTCATTGGAGTTGTTCTGGAGAAATATTTTCCTGCTTCATCTAGAGACTTGTATAGGAAGGAGTTCTACACTCTCACCCAAGGTGTGATGGGTGTTATGCAGTATGAGGCCAGGTTTACTAGCCTGTCTTATTTTGCACCAGAGTTGGTGACGACTAATGAGTTGAGGTCGAGGCAGTTTGAGCAAGGCTTGAGGCCCACGATCAGAGAGAGAGTGGCCGACATGGGGCTACGTGTGTTTACAGAGCGGGTGGAGGCAGCAACGAGAATTGAGAATACTTTGGTAGAGATTCGAGCTTTCAGAAAGGCTAAGACACCCTAGGGTGGGACAAAGGCACATACAGATGAGCGTTCTGGCAAGAGGCAGAAGTCCTCTGGCCTTAGTTTTCATCCATCTGAATTACCATAGTAATTTTCTGCACCAGCACCATCGGTGGCTTCGTTGGGGAGGCTAGAGTAGAGGGAGGTTAGATGTTATCGGTTTGGACAGCCGGGGCATCGTGTGTTAGATTGCCCACAACCGAAGCAGTTTTGGGATCCACAGTTGAGGTAGTCCCAAAGTTCCGTACCAGATCAGTCACAGGGGAGGGAGCTGCCGATTTGCTATAGATGTGATCAGACGGGACATATTCACAGGACTTGTCCCTAGAGAGAGAGAGTGCGCCGAGCACAATAGGCACACCAGAGGGTTCATTTGTGCAGGATCGACAGCAACATCCTATAGTTCATACTTCCCGAATTGCAGGGGGTGGGGGTGCTTCAGTATAGTCGGTGCGGCAGCCGACAGTGCCGAGTTATGACGGGCATGCCAGAATGACGCAGGGCTGAGCGTATGCACTTACAGCTCCTAGTTCTTCTAGGGCACATGTCGTGCCTAATGATACAAATATTTCTCCACTGTGCGGAGGTACTTTTTGAGTATGCAAGCTTTGGGTCAGTTTCTTTATTTCATCTGTTGGGGTTGGTGATGGACTCCATCGGTGGTTTGCTGTGTTGAGACAGCGATTGGTGAGGTTTGGGCGAGTTATAGATCTCGTGTCCTTGAGATAGCTGGCCATTGTTTAGGATGCCTGATCTTGTTTAGCTACATCCTAGCAATGGTTTGGCTGACCATCTCTTATGCCTGTGTCGATTGCGATCGACAGTTTGTTTTCTTTTGACCTTGTGCTGAATTTAGGGGACGAAATTCGTTTAAGGGAGTAGAGTTGTGAGACCCTGACCTAATTTTTTTTTAGCATTTTTCGATGCGTGTTTGCTGGTTTGTTTCAGCATGTTTATATGTGTTTATATCCATGTTCCAGTTTAGATATGTACGTGGGATTGGTTCCCGGGGCTGTTAGCCGCTGTGATGCGGGTTTCAAAAATAAAAAGATATTTTCGTGGTCTATAAATATCTGGCGTTAGATATTTTTAAAAGATATTTTCCAAATTTTTCAGCTAAGTTTTCTCCATTTTCTCTCTGCCTTCTCTCTAACTTCTTGGGGGCTCAAGGCTCGATTTTTGACAATAGCATCGTGGTCTACGCATCCATCTTAACAGAATTTTATTTCGATGAAGCTCAATTTTGCACGTGGATCGAGGCATCGAGTTTTTAACTCAACGAGATAGGATCCTAAACTCTCATGTCTTATAAGGGTGCTATGTGTAATTGTGTGCAGTTTTACCGTTTCAAAATGCATGAAAATTGCTTTTTGTTTCAAAGGTTGGGCTTTGGTTTTAAAATCATTTTTCGTTAGTTTCAGTTGGATGAAATCGTGTTTTGGGTGTTTCTTTTGAGATTTTGGTGTTAGGCTTGGGCATGTGTATGTCTGACGGTGTTGGATGAGAGTTTGGAGGCTTCATTTGGGGTTCGAGAGGGCTGAAACAGTGGCTTAGAAACTGTTTTTGTCGGGGGTCAATCGATTGAACTAGGTTGAACTAGGTTGTTCAGTCGACTGAGTTGGTTCTGTTTTGATTTTTCTTGGTTTCCAGTGTGTTTTTAGTCGACTGGTCATGGGAGGTCAGTCGACTGGGATTCTATGTGGGCATTTTGGTGGTTTTGGTTGGTCATGTGGTGGCCTCTCGGTCGATTGAGTTATGGGACTTGATCGACTTCTCTCTTCTGGTGATTTTTCAACTGATTGGATTATGGGCTCCAGTCGATTGAAGTCACAGAGAGGGTGTTGGTCATTTCATGCGGGGTGTTGGGGCACGGTTGTGTGCGTGGTGGTTAGTGCACCGTTGGTTGTAGGGCGTGTGGGCGTCGTGGGTCTATGTTGGTCATGTGGGCATCGTAGGGTTGTGTTGGGCGCGCGTGGGCGTCGTGGATTGTGTAGGGTGCGTGTGGGCATCGTTCGTTATCCCAGTGAGTGGACTGGTCGTTTGGGTGAGCAAATGATGGGTGTGTGGCATGTGATGTCGTGTCGGGTTATGTGGCGTCGTTATGTTGAACGTCGTGGTTATACGTGTTTCTGTGCTTATAGATCTATGGTTAGTTTTATTTTTGCATGTTGTAGGACGGGTATGTGGTCCTATGTGGTCATATGTGATCTTGAAGCATTTTAGGCTTTGGTTTTGTGTATGCATATGTTGATTCGGTGTTATCTTGTGGTATGCGGTGTTATCTCGTGGTATGTGGTATTATCCCGTGGTGTGCGGTATTATCCCGTGGTTTGCGGTTTTATCCCGTAGATGTGTGTTTGAGTATAGATCTTTATCTATGTGATAGAACTGTTAATAAGGCTTGTGAGAGTCGGTTCTGTGTTGCATGTGGGGCTCGTGGGAGTCTAGGCTCGTAGGAGTCTATCTTTACTGGTGAAGCATTGTATTATGACTATATATCAAGTTATTTTTTAAGGCCTGATGAGTCGTGAAACAAAATCATTTTCAAAACTATTCTCTTTGAGACTCTTTGGAGTTCTCGTATAAAACCCTTTTTTTAACTGTTTTCTTCTGGAGCTCGTATGAGTTCAGATATAAAACAGTTTTTATGGCTCGCGTGAGTCAAAAACTACACCTCATTTTTCGAGCATGTTTTGTTTATATTGTATACTTGTCTAGTTTCTACTGAGCTTTGGCTCACGGTGTGGGATTTAAAATATTTTTTAAGTACCGATCACGTGGGTTGATTCGGGGGTGGCTGGAGGGGCGGAAGAGTTATAGTCTTTCTTTTTGTTCTTTTGAGCTCTATATGTTTACATGTTTTTCTGGTGTTAGAACCGTGTAATGTAAGCATTTTGGGTGGATATATTAAATGCATGTATGCTTTAATTTGAGAGTGTATTCTCGGGTTGGGTGTTTCGATTGGTTGTTTGTGGGTGTTTCACGTGACCTGGAGTTTGGGACGTGACACCTTCTCCCCACCCCTGTATTTCTCTCTATTGATATCTGTATAATATTCATACTATATATATATATATATATATATATATATATTTGTGTGCTCAAGAAAGCATAGTACAGAATGATTTATGGCAGGAAATGTGAGACCCTGACCCGTTTTCCTTTTTTGGTGTTTTCGATGCGCATTTAGTGTTTCGTTGTAGCATGTTTATATGCGTTTTGATGCATGATCCAGCTTAGATATGCATGCGGGGTTGGTTCTCGGGGCCGTTGGGCATTGCGGTGTGAATTTTTAAAAAAAGAGATATTTTTTGTGACCTATAAATATCTGGTGTTAGATATTTTCAAAATAATTTTCAGAACTTCTCCACTAAGTTTTTCCCATTTTTCTTTCTACCTTCTCTCTAACTTCTCGGGGGTCAGGGGCTCGATTTTCAACGATCCAATAGCGGATCCTTGTTATTGGCATCGTGGTTCACACATCCATTCAGACAGAATTTTATTCTGGCAAAGTTCGATTTTGCACGTGGTTCGAGGCGTTAGTTTTTAACTCAATGAGGTAGGATCCTAGACTCTCATGTCGTATAAGGGTGCTACGTGTAATCATGTGTGTTTTTACCTTCTTTTAGTGTATGAAATTGGTTTATATTCAAACGTTGGGTTTTGGGTTTAAAACCCATTCTTCGTCGATTTCGGTGGATGAAATCGGGTGTTAGGTGTTTCTTTTGAGGTTTTGGATTAGACTTGGGTGTGTATATGTCTTAGGGTGTTGGCTGGGAGTTTAGAGGCTTCGTTTGGGGGTTCGAGAGGGTTGCAACAGTAGCTGAAAAGTTATTTCGCCATGGGTTAGTCGACTGAACTGGGTTATTCAGTCGACTGGATTGCCGGGTAAGGGGTTCAGTCGACTGGACTAGAAGGGTCAGTTGGGTCAGTTGACTGAATTGGTTCTGTTTTGAGTTTTTATTTTTCAGTGTATTTTCAGTCGACTGGAGGTTGGGGTCCAGTCAATTGAGGTCCTGGGTTGGTTATTTTGTTGTTTGGTGGTTAGGTCCTTGGTTTTCATTTGGTTTCTAACGGTATTATGTTGATTAGTATATGGGATTAGTCGACTGAAATACTGTTGGATTCTTTTTGGGGTTCGATTGGTTGTGTGGTGTCTTCGGGGGTCGTGTCGTGGCCTCGGGTGTTTGTTTAAGTGCCGTCCTCGGGGGTAACACCCATGGATAGATGCGGAGTGTTGGGGCACGGTTGTGTGCGTGGTGGTTATGTGCGGGACGTGTGGGTCTGTTGTTCATTTTAAAGATGGGGTTTTGGTGGGAACCGTTCTGTGGAAGGTTCAGGTGTTGACCTCTGGGTTAGGGGTTGGTTTTTTGTATCGTTGGTTGTCCCGGTGTGTGGACGGGTCGTTCGGGTAATGGATGACGGGTGTGTGGCATGTGCTGTCTTGTCAGGTTGTGTGGCGTCGTTATGTGGAACGCTATGGTTATACATGCTTTTATGCCTGTAGAATTCTGATATTCATTCTTTTGGTAAGTTGGATACGTGATCTTATGTGATCTTGAAGCATTTAAGGCTTTGGTTTTGTAAATGCATATGTTGATTCGGTGTTATTTCGTAGTATTTGGTGTTATCCCATAGTAGTCAATGTTATCTCGTAGGATCTGATTTTATCCCGTGGTTTGCAGTTTTACCCTGTGGTTTGCGGTTTTACCCCGTGGTATACGGTTTTATCCTGGGAATGTATGTTCGAGTATGGATCTTTATCTCAGTGTTAGGACTGTTGTTTCAAACCATTTTCAAGGCTCTTGTGAGTCAACAATGGTTTTTATCCACGCTTCCTCATTTGCATGAGAAAATTGTTTTAAAGGCTTGAAAGAGAGTCGAAAACTGTACCTTGTTTTCTTAGCATGTTTAGCTTATATTGCATGCTTGTCTAGTTTTTACTGAGCTTTGGCTCACAGTGTGGGATTTGAAATATTTTTCAGGTACCGGTCACACAGGTTGATTCGGGGTTGCTGGAGAGGCGGAAGATCTATAGTCTTCCTTTTTGTTCTTTCTGTATCATTTATGTTTACATGTTTTTCCGGTGTTAGAACCGTGTAATGTAAGCCTTTTTACGTTTATTTACAATGCATGTATGTTTTATATTGAGAGTGTATTCTCAGGTTGAGTGTTATGTTTGGTTGCTTGTGGGTGATTCACGTGACCCGAAATTTAGGGCGTGACAGGAAATTATCTATATATATATATATATATATATATATATTTGGGAGAGGAAATGGTGGTCAACGAAATCAAAATCAGAATGAAAACTGATTTACTCAATGAAATCAAAATCTGTCTAAGAACTAAATATCCATGTCTAAAAAATAGCTATATCTAAGAACTAATTTAAAGGAACTGATTTAAAAGAGCCCAATATATGCAATAATACAGCATAAATTTGTTCAATCCAGCAGAAGAAGAGAACAATAATACTAAAGATGGGACAAAAAAAGCCTAATAAGCTTAAATAACAAGGAAAAAACTGAGCATTGTGATACAAAACCAACAATTCCCATCTGGATTTTGATAAAAGCACTCTTTCATCCATCAATTTCCCAACACTACATATTTAACTATCAACCAAACGCACAACATAACGAATAATAAAAAATGGACATTTCATAACTCTAAAAAATTACTATTCACCACTTATTGTCTAAGTTTTTTACATAGGTACAACCCATGCCTACAGGCACTCCCAATCTTTTTCCCCATAGCAATTCATAAGTCACTTACCACTTCAAAAATTCAAATAATCCAAAAAGAATTGGGTATTGAACTTACTTGCCAAAGATGTTGGTAACCCATTAACTCAATTGGCCACAACAAATTTGCACTCAACACAGTGAACCTGCACACCCCTTTCATAGGCTCAGATCATAAACTCCATGACATAAAATTTTCCAAGAAAAACAAACATATGGTTAGGAATAAATTGAGGAAAACATGATGGATCATAGATGAGAGATAATTTGTAGTTTATGTAGGATTTCTACACCAATCTGGATTAATGTGCAATGCAAGTATGATAGTAAGTTGTAGCAGTGGAACCTAGTTGTAGTAGTAAAGCTAAATATATAAAAAAAAAGTCACCGTTAGCAATAAAGTAAAACCTAGTTTTAATAAAGTAAATTTAGTTGTTGAGCTTTCATGGAATGAAATACATCAAAATAATTCACCCAAAAAAAATTATCAAAATCTCATAGTACACAGACCATAGGATGGTATTAGATGAATCACAATGCCATTCATGACCAGCTAACTTATTTCAACTGATTTGTAAATTTGTAGCTCTAAGTAGCTATGTAAATTCTAATTGCATCATAAATAATACTTAAAGAAAATAGAGCCAAAATAAAAATAAAAGTCAATACAAAACCCACAATTATAACCAATAATGTTTGTTTAGCCTCTAATATGTTGTTGGCTTAGTCTCAAAATTAACAAAACTAACAAACAATCAACCAATGCAGCAATTTTCTATCTTTCCAAAATTTTACCTATCCAAATGGACCACATGGACATAGCTTTTCTTATATACAGGTCCAATTTGCCAGTTTCTTCTATATTTTTTTTTGTTGCTTCCTTCCTTTCTTTTCTCAATATTTGACTGGGGACAAAAATAATAAATAAATAAATCTTATTTAAAAAATAACTTTCTCTTCTTGGTAGATTCCTTCCCACTAGGACCATCCCTCCCCCCAATTAACCACCGAAATGAAGAATCCAAATACAGTTGTCTGTTTTTTTCTATAGCTTTCACCGCTTCCTTTTCCCATTATTCGACTTGGAACAAAAAAAGAGAAAATCTTTCCTTATGCACTGGAACCTTACGAACAACTTTTAGCTAAAGTACAAACAAAATTAGTTTAAACCAAATATGATAACCGTGAGAGGAGCATAAAAATAGGGGATAAAAATATGATGGGTATGGTTTCCTTTCTCTATTTTTGCGGCTGCCATGGTGCCCTCAGATTATATGTACAGAAAATTCACAAAAAGAGAAAGGAGGAATAGGAGAGAAGACAAAAAATGACAAATTTACCTGGTTATATGAAAAGAGACTAATTATTTTCCAAAATATGAAGAAGAAGCGAACATTTTTATTGAATTATACATGAAAAAGCATGGCCCATAAAAACAACCCATCATGCTGGAGGAATATTGATTACTTTTGTAATTAAAATCCTGCATCATTAAAATTCGGCATCCATCACTGAATTTATGATAAATAGAGAGAGAAAGAAAGGACACATTTGCATCAAAATTTTACCTTGTTCCTGAACTTCCTGTTTCACTTCAATTAGGATCCCAAAATATGTAATTCTCATGAACACAAAGTTACTATTAGAAATTTAATTACCTATTGCATCAAACTAACTCATGTATTATTCAAATATGTGAAATTAATTGTTAGAAAAGAGAAAGAGCACATACCTATTGCATCAATACATTTTTCTTTACGCGACCAAAAATAGAAATTGAAAATTTGATGATCTATTTGCGGTTTGACCTCAATCCGCATCATCATCAACCTACCCTCCATTAAGTTGTTGGTTATGCAGTTCCAACAACTTGTCGATTCTATCGTATCTTATTCCCATCACAGTTCCTCCGGTATTTGATAGTGTGAGTGGGAGCAACCCATTGTCTATAACAACCCGTACCAATTATTATAATAGTTTCCTCTTTATATCAATCTTTGTTGATACAATTTTTACAAAATTCTTGGTAACAGTTTCCTTTTTATATCGATAATCATAGGATATGTTGAGACATCATTTGGTTAATGGCCATTTGAAGTTCCCAATTTAATATTTATAAAGAAAACAAAAGTGTAATGATTAAAATGTAATTCAACAACATTTTTTAAAATGTCTAGCATTCACCTAAGGTGTGCATAGAGCTCAGGTAGATAGTTATAAGGACAAATCAAAAAGAAAAAAATGGGGGCATGTTTGGTTGAAGAGAATACCTCTAGATGACGACAACCATCCAAATTAGAAATTTTTGGGTTCAATAATCATAAGTCCAAAAATTCCTCTTGGAATAGTGACCTATCCCCACATAAGAAGCAATCCACAAATCTATTTTCCTTTGAAATTTCTAGTCTAATACTATCAACGATGTTCTTATTTTTTGTTTCATAAGAACATACTGAGATGCAAGAATTTAATCAATTTGTGTACTCTGAAAGGTGATTTTGTGTGATATTTCCTCCATGTTATGATAGCTATGTGATTGAGGTCGAACCGCAAATAGATCATCAAATTTTCAATTTCTATTTTTGGTCGCATAAAGAAAATTGTATTGATCCAATAGATATGTGCCCTTTCTCTTTTCTAACAATTCATTTCACAGATTTGATTAATTCATGAGTTAGTTTGATGCAATAGGTAATTAAATTTCTAATAGTAACTTTGTGTTCATGAGGATTGTAGATTTTGGGATCCTAATTGAAGCGAAACAGGAAGTTCAAGAACAAGGTAAAAATTTTATACGTATGTGTCCTTTCTTTCTCTCTATTTATCATAAATTCAGTGATGGATGCCAAATTTTAATGATGCAGGATTTTAATTACAAAAGTAATCAATATTCCTCTAGTATGATGGGTTGTTTTTATGGGCCATGCTTTCTCATGTATAATTCAATAAAAATGTTAGCTTCTTCTTCATATTTTGGAAAATAATGAGTTTCTTTTCATATGATCATGTAAATTTGTCATTTTTTGTCTTTTCTCCTATTCCTCCTTTCTGTTTTTGTGAATTTTCTGTACATATAATCTTGGGGCACCATGGCAACTGCAAAAATAGAGATAGGAAATGGTACCCCTCATATTTTCATCCCCTATTTTTATGCTCCCCTCGTGGTTATCATATTTGGTTTAAATTGATTTTGTTTGTACTTAGCTAAAAGTTGTTTGTAAGGTTCCATGGCATAAGGAAAGATTTTCTCTTTTTTTTGTTCCAAGTCGAATAATGGGAAAAGGAAGCGGTGAAAGCTATTGTAAAGATCTGGTCCCTGTTTATTTTGTTCTTTCATATTTTCGGTAAGAGAAGAGATCGAACTAAATTTGGACGTGGGTGTTATAAAATTTTGTTCGTAAACGATTAAAATGAATAATATGTGAAAATGAAATTGAGATACCTGGTGATAAATGATACTGATATGGGTGTGTTACTGGAAAAATTAAAATAATAAAATATGAGCAAAGTTAGAAGTTTGGAATGAGTTTTTGGGAAAATTTGCAAAATTCAGCTTCAGTGGTCACTGCTCGAGTGGCGGGGGTCCTCTCGAGCGGACTATCGGGAAGTGTTTAGAAGATTCTTGAACTTTGGAAAAAAATTGGGGAGTATATATATATATAACCCAAGCCCTTAATCCACGTGGGAGACCTTCACTTTTCTATTTCCCTCTTCTTCGCTTCTTCTCATCTCCATCTCTAGAGAGAGAAAGCCATGTTCCTTATGAAAACCCTAACCCTCCATCCTCAAGTTGAAGATTGAAGCGAGATGGGAGCAAGTAAGGGCAGAAATCAAGTTTTGGAGCAAGGAGATGAAATATAAAGCACTAAGGAGACAAGATCTCTCAACATCCAAACCCTAGGTGGGAAGATTGAAAAGAATTTTAAGCTTTTGAGCAAATTCGAGGTAGGATCTAGATTTTCTCATATGTTTGTGTTGATTTGGGTTGATAATTTGTTATATGAGTATAATATAGTAGATTTCACGCATGCTTTGAAGGATTGATAGGGTTATGTGTGAGTTGAATTGGGTTACCATGAAAATTTGAGTTTTTGAGAAATGATAAACCATGATTTTAAGAAATTATTGCATAAAAAGGGTTTACGAAACTAAAATCCAATGTTTTTGGGGTGAAAATTGAGATTTGAGACATGTTTGATGAAGGTTTATGGGTATTGATGTTAGAAATTCAAAATAGGGAAAAATCTGGGTTTTTCTTAGGTGCCAGCGCGCTCGAGTGGAGCCCTGTTCGCTCGAGTGGACTGGCTACGCAGGACTAATTCTTTTTGATCATATCTCCCTCATTCGGACTCCGAATGGGATTGTTTTTTTACCTCAAATCGAAGCCCCAGAAGTCTCATTTCCAACATGACTACTCTCACAAGAAAATTATTTTTGTAGAAAAAGTTATGATTAAAATAGTGAGGGTATGTCAAATTTTCTTAACCGTTTTCTATCCGTTTTTTGCCAAATGTCTTGAAAATAGTTATTTTTATCAATATTGGGCCTTTTCATCAAATTTATTGTCCTTTGGGCAATGCATATACCTATTTCAATATACTTGGGTTCGGATGCATGTATTATACCAATTGGTTGGTTT
>JAULJZ010128128.1:0-10992 GCA_032270985.1 Heliamphora pulchella | reverse complement strand
ATTACAGTCATGGTAATTTGTTTTGTTGTCTTGTGTTTGGAACTTGGAGTTCATTATGTTGGAAACGCTATTTTATAGTTGACTTTTATGTTTCATGTTTATGCTTTGTGGATATGATAGGACTAAATATGTAGAAACTTAGATTTGAAGTTAGCTATAATTGGTGAGTCAAGAATTGTATTAGTTGACAAGACTATCATAGGTGAAAAAAGATTCAAAATAACATTAGGTGCGCGCTGGTGCGCAGTGGTTATTTTTAATTACATTTTTTTATCACACTTTTTCAGTTTTTATCACGCACAAAAAGTGTGGTCAATAATGTGAAATCAACTTAACAATCACACTAATTTCATTTTTAATCACGCTTTTTGTTATTTTTAATCACACTTTTTAATTTTTATCACTCTCAAAAAGTGGTCGATAATGCAAAATCGAGATTTTAAAATTTTAACAATCACACTAATTATATTTTTAATCACGTTTTTTTATGGTTTTAATCACGCGCGAAAAGCGTGATCGAAAGTCTCGAATTTAGATTACATCCCCATAAATCATACTTGGAAAAGCGTGATTATAACCGTATAATCACACGTACAAAGCGTGATGTTTCAACTGTTTTCTAATAGTGTTTGCATGGAATTATGAGGAGATGTTGGGACTAGACGAAGAGTTGGTAACACACCAACTGAATGTACTCCCTAATGCTCGACTAGTAAAGTAAGCAACTCGAAAGTACCACCCCGAGCTAGAAGGAAAAATCAAGGCAGAGATTGAGAAGTTGCAGAAGGTTAAGTTCTTACTTGTTCTTTCTCAGTGGGCCGACTCGTCATCTTAGCTGCTTTAGCCCTCCATTGGGTTAGGAATTCCAAAAAAGATTCTTTGGCTTCCTGCCGGATGGTCTCAAGCTCCCGAGTGGTAACATCAAGCTGGATGCTGTAGTTGTATTGATTGACAAATGTGGTGGCAATGCCCTCCCATGTTCTCGTCTTGGCAGTTTCTAAAGATAGAAACCATTTCTGAGCGGCTCTTAATAAAGATCACTGGAAAAGCTGGGCTTTCAACTTATCATTGATACCCATCGGCGACAAAGTCCCCACATACATTCTGAGATGAATCGTCGGATCCCCGGTCCCATCAAATTTCTCCATATCAGGCATCTTGAATTTCTCAAGAAGTTCAGCATTAAGGAAGAGGCAAAGTCCCTCGACATCTAACATATAGTCTTCGACACCTCGGGCTTTCCTTAAAATCTTCTCTAGTTTATCGACCTTATCAGATAAGATCGATTCCTTGGTGGTCAAGCTTTTCGAGATTCCTTACCGGATGAGCTGTACAACTGCTGGCTGAGCTCCCTCAGGCCCCACATTGTCATCCCACAGGTTATCGGCTATACCATCTTTGGGATCATTCAGAACAACTACATTAGGGTCTACAACCCGGGTCTGCAAAGCTTAGATCTGAGCTTGACACTGAGTCTAGACCCTGGCATATACAGTACCTGACTTAGCTGGAAAACATTGTATCGGTGAAGAAGAAGAACGAACATCTCCGAATATGTGTCGACTTTAGAGATTTGAACAAGGTGTGTCCAAAGGACGAGTTTCCCCTCCCACATATCGATACACTGGTACATGCTACTTCGGGCCATGAAATGTTCTCCTTCATGGATGGGTTCAGTAACTAAAATCAGATCAGGATGGTGCTAGGAGATGCCAAAAAGATTGCTTTTTGCACACCGGTATGGAACTTCTACTATACTGTCATGCCATTTGGACTGAAGAATGCTGGCGCAACATATCAATGGGCTATGGTTGTTGTATTCCATGATATGTTGCACCAGACAGTGGAAGACTACGTGGATGACTTAGTGGTGAAATCAAAAAAGCAACAAGATCATTTAACTGACCTAGAGACAGTGTTCAAGAGGTGTAAAAAGTTTAAAATGATGATCAACCCACTCAAGTGCGCATTCAGGGTAACAACAGGAAAAATTTTGGAATTTCACGTCCACCGACATGGAATAGAGGCAGATAGTGAGAAGATCAAGTCCATAATGGGGATGCCAGCCCTGTGGTCTCAGAAATCGCTAAAAGGATTCTTGGAAAAGATTTCCTACTTATGCCGATTCTCTCACACTCCAAAACCCGAGTCACATAAACTACTAACGAAAAATACATTTTGTGATACTAAGATCCACCAAAACCATCCGAACCCAAATAGTCAAAGAACCTAACCTAAAAACAAATTGAAAACCTTTGAAAAGCGCACTTTTGAGGATTTATTTTAGGTAAAAGAATAACCCAAAAAAATTGGGTCAAGGTCCCGAGAGCCAAGCTTTTAAAAGAAACCAACAAAATTTTTCAAAAATCTGCCCAGACTGATTGATCGGTCTTAGGACCGATCGAGCTGTCCTTAGCAGTATTTAGTTTTTCACCATGCATGCAAACAACTAAGGCATGCATAAGACCGCTTAATAGACTGATCGATCAGTTATGTGACTAGCATGAATTAAAAGCGTAACATGCAATCACCTGTTATAAGAACTCAACCACACAAGTTTTTAAAACGATTTTCCCTTCAAACCACGATTATTCACATAACCCAACGATGTCTAACAATTTGAGAAAATAACATTAAAGTCATTTTAGTTTTCCAACAAGATTTTTAAAGAAAAAGGGGTTACACAACCACAATGATTTACATGTACCAACATCGTCGCACTAGAGACAATGGTAGCAACTATAGACTCTCACATATTGACCTAGGTTCGGGGCATCCAATGGCCCACTAGGTAATGACGAGTTCTATACTTTGCCACAACAACTAACGCCTCTTATTGGTGCAACCACTTCATTTACGGGGGTTAACCCGAAGGAGCGAAACACCTATTTGCACAAATTTTTGGACTTTTATTAAGGAGCAATTTAGGCCTACATCACCACATTGTTACGATACATTCACAAAATCATTAAAGGCATACAACTTAACCATTAATTCAATTAGAGGCACATAACCAAACCATTCAAAAATCATGGAGGTAAACCAACGTTTTTGCATAAAGCTATCCTTAATTCAACCAAACATTTAAAATCCATACTCAACCCAAAGGGTTAGCTCCAAACACAAAAATCCATATTTTTGCAACATCCACATAATTTCCTCTGATTTTTAAAACACATATATGTAAAAACCATAAACACATGCATCCACTAAGTTTGTAATAAACCTCACAAATGAAAAACATGCTTTTTATCCAACGTAATAAGGTTTAATCATAAAATCCAACAAACACGGTAAAAATGCGTATAATCACATATAACACCCTTTAAAAATAAGATAGTCTAGAATCCTACTATATGGAGTTAAAAACTCAATACTTTAACCACCGGTGAAAAACCAAAGTCGCCGAAACGAGATTCTGCTCGGATGAATGCGAAGCCCTTGACGTGTACAACACCATTCCACTCTCGCAACGCCAAAAATCACACCCGGAGAAACAAAAAATCTAGAGAGAAGTTTAGGGTTTTGGGTGTTCTTTTAAGAAGAGAAAGAGAGAAGCTTGTAATAGAAGTTTTGGACAAAAAACCAATATTTTGATCTGTCCTGCGCATATCTAAGCCCGACAGACCGATTGGTCTTTAGACCGATCGAGCAGTCATGCCCAAAAAATTCCAACTTTTACGCAATAATGCCCACGATTTTGCGATTAATTCTATCATCATTTCTAAACCACAACATGCATGCATCATATAGAAATAAACCATTTTATAAAAACCATATGCAAATTATAACACGTCGACAAAATCTTAGAAAATAAAAAGGGACCAGGCCTCACAACTCTTCCTCCTTAAGGAATTTCACCACTGAAATTCACTACGTAGTCAAGAAGAGAACAATTCCAGGTACCTAGCACGGACTTCGGACTTAAGCTTTCACGTAGCTTTCTCGACTCGGTGATAAAGCCACAGAACCTTGACGTAGGCACTGGTTCTCTCCCTCAACACTAGTTCCTTCGTGTCTAAAATTCTCATGAGTCGTTCCTCAAAAGAATATCCTCGTCCACCCGCAACTCAGCCCAATCAAAGATGTGTGATGGGTCAGACTCGTATTTTCAAAACATGAAAACTTGAAACGCGTTGTGCGTAGATGATAACTGGGGAGACAAAGCCAAATTGATTCCACCTCTCCATTCCTCTCAAGGATTTCAAACAGCCCAATGAAGCGCGGTGACAACTTATCGCTACGGCCAAATCTCATCAAATCTTGACGTGGCCAAACCTTTAAGAACACGTAGTCTCCTACCCCAAACTCCAAAGGCCTCATCCTTTGATCTGCGTAATTCTTCTGACGGCTTTGGGCCGTCACCAAGCATTGGCAAATCATGGTAATCTTTTTTGTTGTCTCCCGCACCAAGTCAGGTCCCAAAATTGGTGCTTCTCCCGCATCTACCCAACATACCAGTGACCTGCCATACAAGGCCTTGTAAGGCGCCATCCTAATATTGGACTGATAGCTATTATTAAATGCAAACTCCGCTAATGGTAAATGATCATCCCAAGAACCACAAAAATCTAGTACACAAGCTCTTAGCATGTCTTCCAAAATCTATATAGTACATTTGGACTGACCGTCTGTCTAAGGATGAAGGGCAGTGCTGAAAAGCAAATTCATCCTCAAAGCTGACTAAAGACTCTGCCAAAAGCGTGACGTGAAACGCGGGTCTTGGTCGGACACAAGAGATGCAGGCACTCCATGTAACCAAATAATCTCACTAACTTACGACTTACTCAACTTGTCCACGGAATCCTTCACACGTATGGGAAGAAAGTGTGCAGATTTCGTCAGTCTATCGACCACCACCCAAATAGCATCGTGACGTTTTCTCACTTCTATTTTGATACTGGCAACAGCTGGAGTAACCCTACTAGCCTTTGATGTTCTTCCTTCACTTGCTAACAAGTAAGGCACCAAGAAACCAACTGAGCTACATTCCTCTTCCTCTCCTTTCACCAAAATTGTTGGTGCAAATCATGATACATCTTGGTACCTCCTGGGTGCACTATAAGACGTGAATGATGAAAATCACATAACACATCATCACGACACGATTCTAGCACAAATAATCTCCCTACAAATCTCAAACTCTGGTTTGGGCTCACAACCCATCCCTTGGTGTCTTCTCCAATAGCAACACGATCCCATAACATCTGAGATTTCTGGTTTGTCTGTTGAGCCTCCAGAACATGAGTAACCAACATGGGTCACAAAACTAGTAAAAACAAGGTCGCACCCTCCTCTGTCTCCCCGAGACACAAATTAAACTCAATAACCTCTTGAAGCATATCCCACTCTCGCCTAGCAATAGCCACTAACAAGCCATGAGATCTCATGCTAAAAGCATCGGCCACGACATTGGCCTTCCCTGGATGATACTGAAGGTGAAAATCGTAGTCCACCATAAACTCCATCCAGCTTCGCTGGTGTAGATTTAGGTCCTTCTGCAAAAATAAATACTTTAAACATTTGTGGTGGAGAAAACCTCAAAATGTTCACCGTAAAGATAGTGTTGCCATGCCTTCATGGCAAAACCACAGCTGCCAATTCCAAGTCTTATGTCGGATAGTTTTGTTCATGAGTCTTCAATTGTCGAGATCCATAAGCTATAACCTTTTCTTCTTGCATCAAGACACATATCAAGCCATCATACGACGCATTACAATAAACTGTGTAACCCACACCTGGTTTCGGAATAACCAACACTGGCGCACTTGTTAATCTCATCTTCAGTTCCTTGAATGCTAGCTCACAAGATTCACTTCAAACAAATTTGACTCACTGTGGCGCTGGGATTTTGGGTTAGGTTCAAAAATAAGGAATTCAAGAGTTATTTTGAAAACTTTTGACACCTTGAAAACTAAACGATTTTGAAATTCCTTTTTATTGAAAATTGGAGTCACCACTTGATTTTTGAGAAAAATCAAGAAAAACAAAAAGAGTCGCTAATCTTTAAAATGTTAACCAGAGAAAACAAAGGTTTGGGGCCTAATGTACGAATTGGGGAAGGTGTTAGGCACCCAATTCGCCCAATCATGAGGTTGGCCTCTACTAATCATCATCGGTTCTTAATCAGATTTATCAAATGCATGAAAATACAAAAAGTGGAGGCAAAGAGGGAATAATCGAAATCAAATAAGAAAATACATACTCTAAGTGTTCAAACATGTAATGAAAAGAAACAAAGCATAAAGGAAAACCTAATTCCTAATCATGCATTTATACTAAAGGATATATGGTGAAAACCGCTTGCGACAATAAACAAAGGACGAAATCATTAAATAAAACTAGCGAACCCTAATCATGTCAAAATTAAACTATGATTAACACTAGCATAACATGGGTTTAAACGAAAGAGAAATAAACCTAAGAATTTCTAAGCTTTAATCATGCAGATTTATACTACAAGTTACATACTGGATGCCTCATTCATAGAAGGACATAACTATCAGGGTTGTATACTAAAAATCATAAATTTTATTTTGATTTTAATATTTAATTTTATTTTAATAAAATTAATTTTTTATTTTATGAGAATCTTAATGAACAATGTGTATAATATCATTTCTTTAAGGTTATGCATGGTTGTTCTTTATTTTGTATAGTATTTGATCTAGTGTGTAGAGTACGACTTGCACACAGAAGACTAAATTATAGATTTTTGCAAAATATAAGTTATTGTTCACAGTTTAAATAGAATTGGTTAAATCATCGGTACGATTATAGTACAGAGTTTTAGTAGGCTTGTCTTGGTTACGGGAAATAGATAATAGCATCGCCTATTGTTTCGACTCGCTGTGTTCGTACGCTTGTGTATATTTAACATGACCATATTGGGATAATTAATTTTATATTGACTATATAA
Organism: Heliamphora pulchella; assembly: GCA_032270985.1. Taxonomy (NCBI): domain Eukaryota; kingdom Viridiplantae; phylum Streptophyta; class Magnoliopsida; order Ericales; family Sarraceniaceae; genus Heliamphora; species Heliamphora pulchella. The sequence goes on along the minus strand of JAULJZ010128128.1, from coordinate 4,073 downwards.
ACTAATTCACTCCCCAAGGTTATTATGAGAATGCTCATGCCCTTAATCATAAAATAATTATTATTTGCGTATATTTAATATTGGTTGTTTTGATTCATTAGAGAATGTGATCTTATATGGGTCTATAGTCCCGGTGAGTTAAATAGAGGTATTAATTATATTGTGAATATTAATTATTGACGAAATTCACGTCTCGATTGTTCGGGATTGATGACACCCCCTTAAAGATGCTTATAAATTTTGACTGAGCCAAACCCTGCAAGCAGATTTGATTATTCGGTAGTCAAATAAGTTAAGTATTTAATAACAGCAGCTCAATGCAAATTAGTCTTGAGATTATGGTTAAGAGTGCAGTTACAGTTCTTCAATGGTGTGAACTATAATTTAGTATTTTATGAAAATTACAGAAATTACTACAAGGTTTTTATAATTACAGAAATTGTTGAGAGGTTTTCATATTTGCAAAAAGTGCTAGATAGGTATCTGAGTTACATTAGAAGTCTAAGTCATAATTACTCCACAAGTCCCTGCTATAGCCCTATAAAAATGCGAGTAGGCTGAACCAAATTTATAAGTTGTTTTTCAAGACTAAAGTTGTCCAGGTTCTGTCAGTACCAATTCTCGAAGGATCGTTGCCCACATTGCGTTTGAGAATCGCATCGAGCATACAGTAGAAGGCCTGACTGGAGCTTCAACTTGAAAAATCTAAGTTCGTAGTTGGAGAATCGACCAAAAGGTATTCATTTGAATTAACTGTGGTGGCAAGAATTTTATTTTTGATCATTCAACATCAAAAGGTTTTTATCTGGAGCCTGTTTCGGCGATTGCCAGTCTAATTTTTTTTTCAAAATTTTTTTTACAAATCAATGATCTTGACAGTTTGCCTCTAACAATTGGTATCAGAGCCAGGTTGATTTTGTTTACGGTTAATCGAGGTGCTATGTAGATTTAGAACTATGCTAACTTTGTTTTGCAGTCGTTCTAATCCTGGTTTTATGATCATTATTTTATTCATGTTTAATTGAATGGTTGAATGATAATTATAATTTTTTTTTAATCACGAGAGTTGATCGTAATAGTTTAAGCTTTCCAGTTCGAATGTGAGCCTACGGGACATAGATTTTTGATGTAAAAGTTTTTATTTATTTTTAAATATTATTTAAATTATTATTATTTAGAATATTTAAAAATAGGTTTGAATGCCCAAGAACACGAAGAGCAGGTGGCGGCATAACCGGCGGCACCGGCGATGGTTTCGGGTTTTTTGGACCACAAATCGCATTGGTTTTTGCATGATTTTGAAACAGCTTTTTTTGGCAACTTTTCTGCAGATTTTATACATAAAAATAACAGTAAAAAGGGTTTAAAAATTAGCAAAAACTAGCTAGGAAAACATCCACCAACGGCGGGACTTGCGGCGGCAACCTGGGCTATTTTTTATGGTTTTTTGCTGTATTTTTTGAATAGGTTTTGAGCAGATTTTTAGGTATAAAATAGCAGAAAAATAGGCCTTAAAAATAGTTTAAAATAGTGAAAAAAACAGTCACAAACAGTGGCTAAAATAGCCAGCAGCGGCAGCAGCCACGGGCGACGACAGTGGCAGCGGCCCTTCGGGGCTGTTTTAGATGGTTTTTAGAACTGTTTTCAGGGTGTTCTTTAAGGCTTCATGTGTCTGTATATTAGTGCTAAGAACAACAAGAAACCGGATCCGAAACAACCACAAGACGAGGCTCAGATGGGCAGTGGCGATAGGCAGTGATGGCGGCGGCGGCACAGCCCCTTCGGGGCCTTTCAATGGCTGTTTTTGATGCTGCTTTTGATCTGATTTTTAAACAAAAAAATAGTATATTTTGTAAGCTATTTTTCAAAAAAAAATGGGGACAAAAATAGAGTTCGGGAGTAGCGGCAAAAGCCACCAGAAGCGGCGGCAATGGTGCGGCGCCAGCAGCGCCGGTGGTGGCTCTCCCGGGCATTTGGCCAGCTATATTTGGGTCTTACGAGGTTCAGGATATTGATGTATCTTATAACAATACGTATTGTAGAATCTTGGTAGGATTCGGATGTCGATAAGCATCTATTTGAAAGGATTAAAACACTTGGCACTTATATGATTGTAGGAAGCTGAAACTCACTAGAGTTTATTTTTTATCATAAAATTAGAATATATATATATATATCTTGCATTTATATTCTTTTAAACTATGTGGATGATGTACATCTGTTTTATATATTCCTATTAATTTAATTAATTTGAAAATTTTAGTTTTAATTAAAATTTTGTAAAGAAAAATAAAATTAAGTTTTTTTAATTAAATAAAAATTTTTAGATATTTTATTTTTTACAAAATAACACGTTTGAGATGATTTTTTTATTAAATTGGATATCTTGAAAAAACATAGAAACTAATTCTTGGTTTTGAGTTAATTAAATGAAAAAATGTTTAATCATAATAAATTATTATTTTCAAAAATGAGTGATGTAAAAATAAAATAATTGAATACCTTTAATCATTACCTTAGTTGAAAAGTTAAAGAAAAAACTGTGCATTCATCGTATATTTTATTTGTTACGCATTAAAACACGAAAAAATGGTTAGGCAAACTAGAATCTTTGGAATCGTGTACACGGAAAGATATTTTGAATTCTTTCAAATCGGGTGGTTTTCGAAATTAATAAATTTACTTTAATTAAACGAATTTTTATAACGCTCAAAAATATTTTAAAAATCTAAATGGGAGAGAAAATTTATTCACAGATAAATCCCGTGGTCTCCATCACCAGTTCATAGGTGATGTAATTAATTCTGCGTGTTGGCAGTAAGACATTCCTCTCCATTGGACAAAATTATTTGCGGTATTGTCGGTACGAACCTCCTTTAAAGATAATTCTAGATAATTGTTAGTGTGGATCACTTCTCTATTTATTGCGAAGCGATTGATTTAGGATTAGATGGTGATTAACACTTAACTATATATAATAGTATTCATTCTATCTGAGTCACTGCTATTATTTACTAGATCGAAACTATGTCAGCTATTTAATTTTACTTGGCGTGGTCAGTTGTTTAGATAGTAAAATTAATTAAAATTGGCTTGTCTGGACAAACGATGGATAGTAAATGTTCTCCCATCGAGGCATGCTATTCATAGAGTACCAGCCTGTTGGGGAATTTTTTTTAAAATGATAGAGAGAATTAAATTAAAATAAATTTAAAATTTTGCTCGTCATAATTAACGATTATTTTTAATTATATGATTCTTAAGATTAAAATGGCTTCAATCCACTCGCGTCAATACTTAAAGAAAACAAACTAACGGGACCAAACTATGTAGACTGGAAAAAGAATTTGGACATTGTCTTAACTGCTGAGGACTATAAATTTGTATTAACTGAGATTTGTCCACCAGTACCTGATGAGATGGCTACCAAACAGGAAACCCGGGCCTATCAGAAGTGGTAGAAAGCGAATCAGATGGCTCGCTGTTACATTTTGGTTTCCATGTCAAATGTTTTACAGCATCAACATCAGTCTATGCCCAGTGCTTATGACATGATTATGAAGCTCAAAAAAATATTTGGGAATCAAAATCGTGCAGTTAGGTAGGTGGCCATAAAGTCTCTTATGAATACAAGCATGGCTAAAGGCACCCCGTTAAGGATCATGTTCTAAAGATGATCAGTCTTCTGAATGAACTAAAGATCTTAAGAGTTGAAATTGATAGAAAAACCCAGGTCGATATCATACTCTAGTACTACCTGATAACTTTAAGCAGTTCTACCTAAATTATACCATGAATAAGCTCAACTTTTTATTAGCAGAACTTCTTAAAGAACTTTAAGTAGCCGTGGGTGTTCTTAAAAAGATTCTGTTAAGGTTGGTATACTGAAAATTATGTTTTTACTATTTAATTTTATTTTTAATAAAATTAGTTTTCTATTTTATGAGAATTTTAATGAGCAATGTATGTATATTATTTATTTGTTATGCATGGATATCCGATATTCTGTATAGTATTTAATCTGGTGTGTAGAGTACGGTTTACACACAGAAGACCAGATTTTAGGTTCTTGC